>JBBPQW010000386.1:0-21857 GCA_038092695.1 Boletus rubropictus
AACCAGCTCCGGCTACGCCCATCACAACCCGCAGGTCTCCTCCCAGTACCCGTCATACACCGAGCAGAGTTGGTCCTTCTCTCCCAACAGCTCCACTTCGAGCCATTCAGGTAGTCTCTCCTCGCTCTTGAACCCCCCGACTGCCAACGGGTACGGTGCTCGGCCCACCCCGACCATCAACACCTCTTACGCGTCTTCGTACTCCAACATGTCCATGCACAGCGACCACACACCACCGTCGTTGTCTCCCGACACACACAGCCGTCCGACCACGGGATACTCGATTTCCTCGGTCTCGTCGCTACCATACGAAGAATCGCCTACCCACCCGACTTATCACCAGCGTGACTACTCTCGCCCAGGGTCCGGTCATCACAGACCTATTTCTCCGACCCTGTCTCGTCCCCCGTCGTCTTCGAAACAGTACGGGCCGAGTAGTTCACTCAGGGTGGGGCGGCCCAGACGCCACAGCCAAGCTATGAGTCCTTACCCTTCGCCTTACGAACACCATTCGGAACGGCCCTCGTCTTCCCCTCAGCCAGCCGACGAGCAAAACGGAGCGATGCCGAGAGTGCGGAGCATGATACAATTACCCTCTGTCGACCCTTATGGGTTCAACTCGAACGGGACCGAGTTCGCTTACTCTGCCGTAGGTGGTAACCCATCCATCGATTCCATGGATGGGCGCAACGGTTGGGGACATCATTCGCAAGCTACGCAGCGTCCTTCGACGAGCGCTTCCTCCATCAGTGCTGCATCACATACATCCTCGTCCCAGGCGAATACGCCTCCGCTGACGGACGGATATGGCGGGGCTGAGACAGATATCAACCGTTGTAAGTCACTTCATCGTTGGTTGACAGTCTTACGGCGTGACTTACTGACGAATAGTTTCTTGAATAAGTCTCGCCTGATTTCGGGTTTGTGCCCTTGAACGAACATCTCCCTCCGCAATATACCAAAAACGACGGGCGGACTATAGACGCATCGGCGCCTGCGGAGGGATTCTAGACTGACTTGTGGTGTGCGGTTCACGATTGCCATTCCGACCGTCTTCATTCGCACTTGGACGATATCATTCGCTGTTTGCCTTGGGTCTCACGAATTGCGTTTCTCTCTCTTTTTTCTTTTTCTTTTTTTTCTCTCCTCAGCCCCGTTTCCCGCTCTCCTTGGTCCTTCATTCTTGTTCGCTTCTCTTTTTCGAAGCGCGACATACGAAATTGGATGACGCTCGTCCGTTCATTTCACGAAATTCATCATACCCGTCTCGTCGTTTGCATCGCTCTCATACATTGCGTCGTGTACACCTTGACTCATCTCATATGTAGTATCACGCTCCATTCACCCTCATTTTTTGATACCTTTGTCATTGCTCGTGTCTCGGTTGTTACATACGGTTACCCCGTATACTCGTTACCCAGTCAGATTGATATACTGACTTGCTCGACTTGGTGCTTTCCATGCGGTGTGAGGCGTCGAGTTTTCATTTTGCGTGGGCGCAACCGCCACGGACATGATCGTATCATCACATGAATGAGCCCGACCGTCGCCTGATGGTCTCTTTCTCACTCCCAAGTCGTGACTGACCGGCGTCCGCATGCCCAATTTAGATGCCATCCCGATCTGGCACTTGCAGATCTGATCACACAGAATTCTGATCGGGAAATATCTCGAAACCGGGTCCTGTCATGGCATAGTTTGTCTTTGTATTGCCCTATTTATCTGTCATGCGCTGGAAAAAGAAAAAGAAAAAAAAAAGGTTAGGTTTCTTTTCATTTTACGGTGAAGCCTCGAGTGATCTCAATGAACGGGCGTGTGTCTCTGAATGCGCATGGCGGCCATGCACACAAACGCCTCGCATCTCGTTGGCGCCGTGTCCTGTGAAATGTGAGGCGATCAATTCATTTATGACAAGGTTCAGGTGGCGTTTTGGCATTTGCTGTCGGTATCTACCGCGGGGGCAACATTCACGGCACGAGCCATCTAGGCTTCATTCGGCATGTACACCATTAGCACGAGGTAAGCGAGAACGAATCAACGAACGGGTGCGTACAAAAAGGGAAAAAAAAAAAAAAAAAAAGAATGAATGAATCAAGTGTCATATGTCCAAGTCCAAGGTGTTACACCTGATGTAATTCAGGAAAAAAAAAATACATACACCATGATTCCAAGTCTTTTGAGCGAGGAATACTGGTATAAAGGTCAGGGAACACGCGGCGTAACTGCTGCTATACTTGCACGCCGCCACCCCGGGAGAGAACAGGATTGTACGAAACGAGCTGCGCTTCAGACATGGTCTCCCGTGAGCGGGATGCTAACGGAAGGCGACCGTACGAATGCGAGGAGACCTCATCCTCGAGTGGAACATCTGGGCTCAGGAAAGCCACTCTTTCCTCCGAGGTATTGCTGGATGGCTCTGCTTCATAATCCAGTTCATCATCCACTGCCCGTCGTGCAACCCAGCTGAGGTAGAGAAAGAGGGCGACGCAGAGCAAAATGCCACCGATCGTCCAAACTCTGCTCCAACCATCCTCTTCTTCCGGCCCAGATCCCTTGTTGGCACTGAAAGACCTGATCCCTGCGCCGATACTGGTATGTATGATCACCTTGAAGAGGGAGAGCCCAGTACAGATGACGTAGGTCTTCATACTCAGGGTCGTTGCAGCAAGAAGGGCGTTCATGACATTGTAAGGATAGGGAGCGAGGCGGACAAGGAATAGCAATTGTGGTTTGTGTTCGATCGCTCGCACGGCTCGGAACAATCCACGCGTCGACTGTAACCAGCGAGCGATGCGTTCGCGAAGGAGCACGCGGGATAGAGCAAACACGACAATGGCGCCCGAGAGTGCAGCAACGTAGGATATCACCGCACCGATCCATGGTCCGTAGGTATAACCTGACAGGGTAATCAGCGTGGAATACAACGGAAGGGGAGCTGTGTCATGTTAAACAAGCGAGATGGAACGGTGAGTGCTAAGCAAAGGAGATATTTCAAGCCGAGGACGTACGGAAGGTGGTGACAAATATCAGACAAAAGAGGACAGCAAAGCCAAAGTACTCGTCGTCCCTCAGCCAATGGGACAGCCGGTCGAGGCCTTGATTGTCGACACAAACGACGTTGGATACGTGTCATCGAGACAAGGGTACGACTTGAGCTGGTGGACTGGAGAGACGATTATGACTCACCGTCGAACACCTGCGTCTTCCAAAACGCGATTGCTAGAACAAAACCGAGACTCGTTGCGCCATAGGCCAACACAGGAGACCATTTCTTGAGCAGATTCCATATCCGGAGTCCGCGGGGACGAACATAGCGATATGATTGTGAGCGAGGGCACGAGGATGGTGGGGGTGGAAGGCGAGCAGGGATGAAGGAATGAACTGGACGGTACGTGCTGCGGAACGGGGGAGGCGAGGGGACATCGCTAGGAGAGGACGTGCTCGTCTTCTCGTCCGACATCTTGATTTGCTGGGGATAAGATGGCTTGAATGGCTGCTCGGAGTCGACCGCGGTTGCTGGGATCCAGCCCACTTGACGGCAAGGGCGAGGGAGGGAGTGGCGCGGAAGCGAAACGAACAGCATTCATTGCGGTCCCACCCAGTCACACGCCAGTCTGGTTTTTTTTTTATTACAACCGCTCATCGACGCGCACGTTTGCCAGCTCAGCCCACGACGTGTGCACGCCAGTCTGACGTTGGTCGCACATGTCTCTCCAGCGGGTCCTCCGTGCCTCCTACAGCACCCCCGCATCCAAACCGCGGAGTCGACACGCAGACTTTTACGCATCGCTGCTGCCCGCGATGATCCCCGTCGCGTTGCTCGGCTCGGCGGTGTACACGGTCAGTCTTTCCGGTGGCGTCGAGGGGCTTGTCTCTTCTTCTTTCCCTCCTGTGTGCGACCCGCTCTCAACGGCCGATTCTCCCTTTCTCAGGGCCTCCATCTTGCCCAAAGTCATCTTGCGCACGAAAAGTTCCTCGACGAGGCGGAAGAGCGCGTTCGTACGCTTCAACAAGAAGTCGATGCACTCCAAAGCCAACGACCGTCCGCTATCTCGACTTGCGAGCATGCAGCATCATCTCAAAGGGGTTCTTCGTGGTCGTGGCTTTGATTTCGTCGTTGCAAAAGAAGAAAAAAATCCACGGTATATTCGACACGACATGAGTAAATATGAGCAGAGGAGCTCTTCGTCTCAACCAGCATTCGAAAGCACCTTGTTGACAAGGATCGTTCGGAATTTATCATATACCTTTGCGAAACTAACATCGGACCGTTAGCAAAAGTCTAGGCAACATGAGAACCCGAGTACCTCAGGATGGCAGCTGCAAGACCCGCAGTGGATTGAACGATACCCTTGCCACGTCTGAATCGGAAAATGTCGTACGCTGGCAAAACGAACGGTCGATCAGCAGACACCAAAAGGTAGCCACAGCTTCTCTCTCACAAACGAAGATAAGGTCCATGATCAACTTCGCCCGAGAAACCTGCAGCCAGTAGTTCTTGCGTCGGAGCCTCGCGAGTTCCTTCTCGTCGAGTTTTGCAATCTTGGGCCGCGATTTGGACGTTGCCCCGTCCAACGACTCTTTATATGCTCGGTTCTCAACTGTAACATGCTTTCAGCGAAACGTTGCAGCCGCGTGTGAACAGCTAGCTACCTTCGCGCTGTAGACCCTCAACGATACCCATCTCAACACCATTCTCGACTAAGCCAACTAGAGTGCCAAAAAGCCAACACCAGTCTGCAAAACGTGCCGCCCTAGCACCCGTCTTGGAACCGACCAATCCTAGTCGTGAAAGCGTGTATACGTCGTCAGAGAGACCATTCACTAGGTCTAGGAGGACAGGAGGCGGCGCAGCAAGCAGTGCTTGCAAGAACGGGTGCGAGAGAAGGTCACCAGTAAATGACGGTGATGGTTTTCTTGCTAGGACATCCGTCAGGTAATGGGGAGTCGACGATGAACCGCTGGAGGAGTACGGAACGGCCTTCTGTGCCAATATGGTGCTCAATGGGGTCAGCCAGTTGAACAGAATGAGCATCTTCCTGATACCCAGAGGTGAGAGGACCCAAAGAAGATTTTCAAAGTATGGTACCTTGTAAAAGAGAAACCACCGCTGGCAGACTCGAGTCTCCTCACTAGCCCTTGTGGCCAGGCAGCCTTGCTATTCCGGAACATAAGCTTGGTATGCAACAATAGATACACACGTATCGAATATTGCATCAGTTTCTGTCGCCCAGAACGTGTCAATGCGACTGTGTTCGCAAACAAGTATGCGATACGCACAAATGCCTTGTCTCGGCCATCGTTGGTGACTAGCATATCCCGCCACACGTCATGCCTCCCGACTTTTTCCTTGTTTTCTGCGCCCGCCACGCGCTCACTCTCCTCGTCGACCTCTTCATCATCATCAGCACTATTTCCAGCCACACCTTTTTCGGATTCTTGCTCTTCGGACTTTTCGTCATACAGACCAGCGGTGGTATTTCCAAAGTGTGACTGGGCTGCTGTACTGGGACGAGGTGTCCTTGGCGGGTGTGCAGAGAGAGGATTCATCTGAAAGGAGCTGCCCACATCAAAGCCAGGCGGAGGGTAAAACGACGTATGCATTGAGTCGCGCAACGACGAAGATGGAATGAGGTCGGCGTCCCCAGAATGAGGGAAAGATATCGAGGACATGGCAGCCTGCAACGAGGGGTATCTGAGGGCTGCAAGAGGCGAGGACAGACAAGCAAAGCGATGCCTCGTGAACGTTCGAGCGACGTCTAGCACAAACAGCGAATAAACAAAGCAAAAGGCACATCGACACAGGCTGCAAGGGACGAAGTCGTCCGGGAACTCTCGATTAGCAAGTAAATGTCGACCTCGTATGGGTTTCGTTCTCCAATATCTCGTTCCGAGGCCGCTTCACCCCATCCGCTCAGGCCGACCTTTGACACAGAGCTGCTCCGCACATACATGAGGAAACTTCTTCAGACGACGCTGCAGTACGCGATCTGGTCTTCTGACCGGGAACAAGTGAAATCATGGATGAAGGACATCAAGGAGCGAGTCAAGGATCGGATGATAGAGATTCAACCATCTGGTTTGTGAGTTATGACGACGGCAGCCACGGAAGCACGTTGACATCCTGCGACTAGCAAATACATCGTGCTCGTTCAAATAAACGAAAATCTCAATCAGGGCGGACGGTAGGCCTACGGCTGTCGGGAGATCACAAGACGTGCTGACAATGATTGTAGTGCCGACATGATCTCCCATTGGGAAGACGGAGACACCTGTGTAAATGAGCTGTTTTACAACGTTCGCATGAATCAACTTTGTTTTTTGGATGAAGAATGACAACGTTTTTGCAGGACTCGATCATCTGCACGTGTATCGCGCTCGCAGTTCGACGTTCGCCATGACGGTCGAGAGTGACGCATGATGTGTAGGAAGGTCACGCTGCAAGTATATCCATAGCATCCGGGGTCGGTTATACCCGCATGTTAACGACGGTGTCATCGACCGCTATGTTTGTTCTGCTGTCGAATCCGCGCCTATCTTTTCTGCAAAGCCTCCCTGCGGTCGGTTCGTCTAGCATCTGCTTTAGATCGATTTCTAGTTGCACATCACTTCGCGAAGAGGGTCCGGCGCTCTTCAGCCAGCAATTCGTTATCGACGGCAATGCCAATTCGCCAACTCAAACTTTCGATCGCTCCCTCACCCGCTTGTACGTGTAGGACATACTCTTGCTCACCGCTTAGTGCTGTAGCTACGGATTTGTGGGCTATATGGTCCGTGCTAAAATTCCTTGATCCCAGTAGCGGAACATGGCCCGACTCTGTTGCTCTTGACTCGGCGCCTGCCGTTGACCCTTCCTGGGACATCTTTCACCCGCCAGGATGTCTCACGGGACAGATTAGTGCTTCAGCCTCACTTCCTGGGAGTCTCATGTACCCCTTGTTTGATCTCCGAGGAGTACACTGTAAGTCACGGAAAAGGTTCATTCGACGATCCAATGTTCGAACCGGGTCTACCCTCGAACAGTGCGCGAAGCTGCGCGCTAGGGCCGGATTGATCGCGCTGAACGTCGCTGCCGTGCACGGACCTCTGCATCCCAGACCATGTCGTCAACGGACACCCAAAGCTCCCATCACCTGCGGGAGAGTCATGCATTCATTTGGGGCAATGACGACGTCCGCCCACTCGACCCGTGGCATCAGCACAATCTCTGATCCACTGAGATTTCGTGCAACACCATTTCAAACACCACCACTGCATTTGGTGGTCGTTATCGGAAGAGTCCGTATTTCCGTGAGAGCGCCGTTGTCCGCTGTTGATATGATTATACGGTATAGATCACGATCAGCCCTCCGCTTCAAGAGTTTTCTCCTTCATTTTCTGGATCTCGGCGTTGTCCTGATACCTCAACTGCGCATCTGGCGGCGTGCTATCATGGGCTGATGATGGCTCCAGCCAGCACACGTGTATCAACGTGAGATCTCGTCACAACGGATATACTTTGCCCTTCCCTATTAAGGACGAGTCCCTATGTGTCCAGTTCCATCAAAGAGAAATTGCCGAGTCATTGGCCCCTGATGGCCAGAGTCCCAGCTAGGCCACCGTGTTGTTACGTCGACGGGCACGTACGTCTCCCACTTTTCATGCGTAATTAGGAATATCCAATCTCGTCTGGCCCGTTCATTCAACGGCCGTTATTCTTGTCTCTCAGCGTCCGTACCTCGCAAGGATATTGATATTTTCACAGCCAACTGCGCGCAGACACGGCTACGCTATCGATCCGCTTCCCGCGACGGCACTTTTCATCAGTGACCCCATCGTGGCCAATCGGTGCCTATCTTTACCGCCGACAATTAGCTCCTATCCGAAGTTCGGGTGGTTAGGACAAGAGAGGGGAACGATTGCAGGCTGCAGGGCGTGTGTTTGGAACGTGTACGAGTCATCAATCAGCTCATGACTCCCATGCTGAGTGGATGCTCTGCCGTGAGCTGCGTGCAAGTTGCACAGCTGGACAACGGCGACCCCACGACTGAAGAAATAAAGAAAAGAAAAGGCAGGACTGCTCAGATCCCATGATTCATAGAAAAAGTCCCGTTTCTAATTATCGAACAGCCCTATACCCTCCTCATAGGCTGTGGTTTACGTTGACACCCTGAACAGCACTCAATGCTGCCACGATGCCACCCAAACGTGTTTAGTGGAACGGCAGATAGTGCTCGCGATATGAATGCTGCAGACGAGTACGTGAAAACGGGATTGTACGCAATGGTTGTGGCCGTCGGCAGAGCACCTCGCCTCCGTTCCAGAAAGGCTTGTAATAGGCACGAGAGATGACTCTCTAACTTCAAGGCCGGCCACGTGGTAGGAACGCCTCAATTGAAAAGCGAACTGGCTCAGCTCAGGAAATAGAGGTCTTCGGGGTCCTTCATCTTCGAGATGTCCTCCTCCGCGCCGCCACTACAGATCGACAAGCTGGATCCGGTTCTCATTGCCGACGTGATGGGCGCTCTTGAAAAATTTCAGTGTTTACTATGATCAGTTTGCCTGGGATCCCCGCCCAACCAGAATGGGACGAGGTCCGCGGAGGAGGTTTCAGTGCACGACCATGATCCCCCCCCCGTTTCGCCAGCCGGTGGCCGTTGCGTTGGTGTGTATAACTTGGTGGCCATTCAGCCATTCCAGCTTTGCAGTGAGGCCCGAAAGACCAGTGTTCTGGAGATGAAAATGGCTCCGGTGGGAATGTTCTCGGAGGCAAAAGACCCGGAAATGAGCCCGTTGATTTTCGGACTTTGTTGGTCTGGCCAAAACGTTCCCATGGTCGATAACGGGTGTCCGTGCACATTGTCATCAGCCATTCTCGACTAGGAATAAACGACGTGCTTTTCCTCGAACGGACCAACGGGGACTTGGGGAAACCGGGGAACCTCTCCCAGTAGCATTAATTCACGGGGACGATGATGAAACCATACTGTATGGATGCCACATGATGCGGACTGTACGCGGAAGGCACTTAGAACGGCGGTACAGAGGGGAGTATCCGAGTGCTGCACGGTTGGACCAAGATATCCAAAGGCGGGAATGCTTGCGTACGTTGACCGGACGTGCACATAGGGAAATGGGATGCAAACTTTCGGGTTGCGAAATCGTGGCACGGACACATTCGCGGTGATCGTCTGATAGTAGGTGCATCACGCAGGTGCCACGAAGGTGTGAGGTGCCAGCAACGTCAAGAAGTAACGGAAGTAAGTGAGAAGTCCGAGGCCAAGCTTTCGAGAATCTAAACGCTTTCGGTCATCGCATAAAGCAAGGTAGGAGGGAAAGCCGACGAAGCCAACGTAGTAACCGGGTCAAAAGGGGCGGGGGTGAACAAAGCTGGGAGGCTTGCATAAAGATAAGGGTCGTGTCTGCGAAGGTGATTTTCCATAAAAACGTCGCGGGTAAAGTATTTTGTGAGGGAGACGCGCTCGATGTAGAAAACCACCGCTGAATCTCAGGTGACCATAGGTTCCTTGACACCTTGCTTTGGGTAGAGGTGCTCTGCGGTGTCAGGAAAGTTCTTTGCAAGCGCCTCATTCAGCAACCGGCGGTAAGACTGGGACAGACCGATAAGTGGCGCGTGCAAAGCGCAGCTAACCAACTCACATCGATAGCAGCAATCTTTCCATTCATGAACTGGTTCTCGGTTGCGGCTCTCTCCAGCCTTTCCTTGGTGAGCTGCATCAGATTCCTTGCGTTGTCGATATCTTGCAGGACTTGGAGTGGAACCATGGTTCGAATACTCTGGGCCATGTCGTCTATCGATGCGAGATGATGAACGACCTCGTTGCTAACATGCTCGTGAATGGGACCTTGCACAAACGTCCATGGAAACATACACTCGAACACCAACTTGCTTGCCTCCTGCCGGTTTGTCACGCTCCTTCGTGGCGTCGCTGATGACCGTCGTACCCAAATTGTACAACGCGTTTGCAAGCCCGTGCAACTCCAGCTCTACATCACCCTGCAATCCGGAAGGTGGGGGAGACTGCGACGATCGTGGCGAGTCTGGCGCATGTGTGTTCAATGAAACTGCGTCAGACATACAGAAGATATGGTTGGCAGACAGGTTAAAACAAGACATGCATATACATAGGGTTAGGGTTAGAACAATAAAAAAGCAAAAAAAGACGGCCTGCCCAGCCAGAGTGGCCGTGGCAGGACTGGAAAATATTCAGACAGTGCATGAGCCGAAGCCCATACAAGCCGCGGTTACCCTCTGTAAGGACAAGGTCGCCGTGCTATGGAATGTCCCCACGGCCCGCACGCCCAGGTACATGAAGGAGCATGCGCCATCAAGGTAAGTATGAAGAATGAGTCTGTCCACACATCCCTTATATAGCTCTCTCCCTCGCGCACGGACCAACTACCATTTCATTTGCTAATCAAGGTAACCAACACCAACCTTGGAACAACACGCCATGAGTGGACTGGCGGACGAGCTTCTTGCAGATCTTGATGGCCTCTTGGACAATGGTAGCGTCGACGACGAAGAAGACGCCCCAACCACTAGCTCGGCGCCGAATGGATTGAAACGCAAGGCAGATGGAGACGTTGGCATGTCCGAAGACAAAGAGGCAGAGGAGGAGGAAGACGTGGCAGGTGAAGGGTCCGGCGGTGGTCTCGTCCTTGAGGGTGGTGTCAAGCCTGCAGAGGAGCTGGACGTGGAAGACGTACAGCAGATGGATCTCGGTCCAATAGAGGACGTCAGCTCCATAGCAAAACTGCATGGCAGCAAGAAGATGTCCGACACATTGAAGGTAGCTCCCTCGTCGTCGTCCTTGTACCGCTGCCCATGCCGTTGTGTGTAGGAAATCGGGAAATTTCAAGCGAATCCAAGTTCGGCAGATGCAATGTCGCTTCCTGCGCACTTGAATCCGGAGTACACTCTCATCGTGCAAGCAAATAACTTATCCGTCGATATCGACAATGAAATTCTCGTGGTACACAAAGTACGTCACGAACGAGCATGGTTTCTCGTTCACTGAATATTCGTCCCCAAGTTCATCCGTGACCACTATGCGCCAAAGTTCCCCGAATTGGAACAGCTTGTTCAAGATCCCACACAGTACATACGAGCGGTGCGCATTCTTGCCAACAACGAGGTTTGCCGAACCCATCCGCGGCCGAGGGTCTGCCTGAGTGATCATTCTCTTAGGATCCCACAAAGGTTGACCTAACGGGCGTATTGCCTGCTGCCGTGATCATGAGTGTTTTGATCACGGCCACGACGAGCTCAGGTCAACCTCTCTCAGACGCGGGATGGGAAGCCGTTGAGCGAGCTTGTGATCTCGCCGACCGTCTGGAGGAGACGCGTAAGACTGTAAGCTGCATCCTTCCTGACCCAATACTTCTCTCACATTTGCCGTTGCAGATATTCATGTACGTTAGCTCAAGGATGAATGTTCTTGCTCCCAACCTATCAGCTATTGTTGGTACTACTACAGCTGCAAAACTACTTGGTGTCGCAGGTGGCCTCGGTCCCCTAGCCAAAATGCCATCGTGTAATGTTCATGTCAGTCACGCCACGACATTTTGACCCACGATTCGTCTTACCGTGCTCTTCCCTAGCTTCTTGGTGGTCAAAAGAAGATTGCACTCGGATTCTCCACAGTCACTCAACGGAGGCACACAGGCTTTGTGTTTCAATGCGACCTGGTACACCAAACACCCCCAGAGTATCAGCTCAAGGTGCAACGAACGATTGGCGCAAAATGTGTGCTCGCTGCTCGCATGGATCTCGAACGAACTCGTAGAGATGGTGAGTATATCTCCTGAGAGCGAGCTATACCATCCCTTGTGTTGAGAGCTTTCCAGGGTCGTACGGTCAGGATCTTCGAGACAAAATTGAGAAGCACATAGACCGTCTCGCAGCCCCCCTACCTGCAAAAATCACCAAGGCACTCCCTATTCCCAACGATGGACCGAAAAAACGAAGAGGAGGCAAACGGTCTGTCACATTACCTCTGTTCCTCTTTCGCCGTCAGGCCTCACGTTCCATTCTTAGGGCGCGTAAAGCCAAGGAAGCGTACGCTCAGACCGAACTACGCAAACTCCAGAACCGAATGGCATTTGGAGAGGCCGAAGAAGAGATTGGTGCATTCGATCAGACCAAGGGCCTCGGCATGATTGGTGTCGGAACGGGCAAGGTCCGGGCTGGACTCGGAGAAGCCAAGAGTCGAGGTGAGTAATACTCCTCGTGGTCTGGCCTTTTTGTTGAGCCCGATGAAATCAACAGCAAAGTTATCCAAGGCAAACAAGCTGCGGACAGCTGCGCTGACGCGCGTAGCGCAAAGTGGCTCGACGACATCGGGGACGGCAACGTCCCTAACGGTAACCCCTGTGCAAGGTTGGTTGTTGATTAAAGTTGGCCGATATTCCACGCTGACTTAGTCCCAGGTTTTGAGCTGACCAATCGTGCTGCGGCCGCCCAGCGAGTCAAAGAGGCAAACGACCGCTGGTTTGCAGCCGGGAACTTCTCGTTCATGGGACAGAAGGGAAGCGTGAATAAAGGATAAAATGGATACTAATAGCCACGTGCAACGTTCGATAGACACCTGGCATAAGGATTGCATGATAGTGTACACATACGAGTCTTTTCAAAGTCATAAGATATCATATCAGTCGAGGGCAAGACACAAAGGAGGTAGCCCAGACGAAGAGAACAGTGCATGATGGAACTACGCAAGCTGCTAGCCTATGGTGATTAGGCAGGATGAGCAGTGGCAACGGTCTCCCCGCGCCGAGTAACATCAGTATAGCCAGCTTTTTTGGGATCGGCCAGACTGTTCCGTTTGGAACGATAATCCCGAATAGCAGAACGTATGGCGTCCTCGGCCAACACTGGGAAGTGAAGTATATCAGATAAGAGAATACCCATCGTAGTCGGAGACCCCACTGGAACAATGAAGCTTCACGGGCGGAAGACATAGCTCTTTGGCAATATCGGTGTTCTTGATTTCGGAGGCTTCGTCGAGAGACAGTCCTTTCACCCGCTCGGTCATATAAGAGCTGGAGGCGATAGCGCTTCCACAGCCAAAGGTCTTGAACTTGACATCACTGATAACACCATTCTCATCGACACGAATCTGAAGCTTCATGACATCTCCGCAGCTGGGAGAGAAAGGAGTTGGAGCATGACAAACGAGCGCAGATAGGCACGTACGCAGGTGCTCCCACAAGCCCCGTACCGACATCGACGTCATCTTTGGGAAGAGAACCTACCTAGATAAAAAAAGAGATGAACTTTGCGTACGAGTGAACGCTGAATGCGACCAACGTTTCGTGGGCTCTCGTAATGAGAAATAACCTTCTCGTGATAACCGCGGGCGAGGACGGGAGCGACGCCAGTTCTCGCCCTCGTTGTAGCAGTGGCAAAGACAGACCTGGAGAATGTTGAGACTGCCGAATGGAACATGGTGGTCGCTGGGAAAGTGACGACGTGCACTTTGTCATCGCTTTCTAAAGTTGGGCTGAGCTCGAATTAGATTACAACCCACTACCAGCCTTGATCACGTCCTCAACCACATGTTCCGCAATCGCAAGACTGGACGTGAGACCGGGGCTCTCAATACCCAGCAGGCTCACCATCAGCCCACTGTCTCTTCCGTCTGCATAATCTTTCCGTATAACAAAATCCTGGAATCCCGAAACCACGAGCTTCGGGCGAACACCGACATAGTCTGCTCTGAATCCCTCGAGCACGACCCCCGGCAAATACTGTGTCACTGCCTCGTGCATCTCCTTCAATCGCGATTCATTGGGTACTAGGTGCTGCGTCCAAAAGTCAGCGGTCTCCTCGTCGAAGCAAAAGTCCGGCGCATCCGTCGGTGGGGATATCCACTCCAAGTCGGGCCCAAATCGGACCCTCCCTTGCAAATCAAGGGTCAAGTGCGTGCCGAGAGATTGGAAAGCGTATTTGTTGTGTCCGGTATGGGGGCAAGGGTATACAAGGTGACTGACGTTGGAAATGCCCGGACCACTGTACGCTGCGTACGAACCGCGTGCGAAATACATTGGTATCCGAGAGGACTCAGGGAGAAGAGAGTTGAGAACGAGGTTGGCGGACAATCCGGATGCGTTGATCAGTGTCTTCACAAGGAGGGTATCGCTTTCCTGTGTGTTACCAGTCACAGTCTGCACCACCCAGCCGGCCTCGGCGCTCTCGTAGGGATCAACACGGACGACGCGCGTGGAGTACGCGAGCTTTCCCCCTTCAGACTCCAGGATGTCTTTCTCGAGGCTCTCCATGAGCGCATGTGAATCGACGATACCCGTCTCTGGGCTCCACAGAGCCATGGCTATGTCTTTTGACAGATCAGGTTCCAGCTCGCGGGCACGGTCCCAGCTGACGAGGGAAGTGGGAAGGACTGGCTCGCCTGCCAGTTGTGGTGCTCGCGCCGAGTGGGGGGGCCACGAAAGATGGCGAGATTTCTCAAGCAAGCTTTCAACATACGCCAGCTGGCTTTCGTGAGCAACAACGAGCTTTCCCGTCTTACGATACGGGACGTTGTGTTCTTTGCATCGTTGATACATGAGGTGGCGCCCACGCAGGCAAAACCGAGTTTTCAACGATTCGGGTGGGTAGTAGAGACCTGTAACGAGAGAAGGTGATAAGCCCATGACGCTCGAGTTCGTTGTCGCGGCCGTACCTGCATGGATCACTTCGGAATTTCGAGAACTGACACCACGTTGTGAACCGAGACCGGTCGTACCCAACACACAAACATACCTGGTCTCCTCCCCGGCTCGCACATGTCTTTCTACGAGAAACGTGGTCTCTGTCGGAAATCGCTGAGATAGCCGTTGGGCAATTGCTAGACCGACTACACCTAGTGACAGATCGGGGATTACGCGTGCCCTATGAAACAAAGACTCTACCTCCACCAATAACGAGAAAGTTGACCGCTGCATCGGGACTCTAGTACAGTGTTATCCAGAGCACTAGTCAAGGCGTTCAGAGATGAACTAACCCTAAGTTTGAACTTGCCCGTAGAGTTTAGGGCAGCTTTCAATCCTCGCACGACTGGGGGAGTCATTCCACAAGATGGGGGTTTTCAAAATCGATGGGCAGAGCGTCAGCGCAGTTGCTCTACCCGAGAGACCGTCACCCAAGAAGAAGGCCGGCACCACGTAAAACCACAGCAGTGTCTAAGCCCAAAATCGCACGCACGGCTTCGATATCTTATCTTATCTACTTGGTTAGCAGAGACGGACTAGGTCGGACATGGCTTCACAGATTGGACCACAACCAGCCCATAATGACCTCGAGGAGACGCTGGCATCCTTGGAATCCCTTCCATTGTTCATAAAGTCCTTACCCAGCGAGGACTCGGACGATGTCGCGTTGCAGGCATTGCAGAGCCTCGTCTACGATGGTACAGCGGATGGTACGTTGATGCGCTTCTCTTCGCGGGATACCATTGAAAATTTTCCAAGAAATCGCCCAGAATTTCAAGGAGCAAGGCAACGACTACTTCAAGGGAAAGCGTTGGCGTGAAGCCATTGGTTTCTACACCCAGGGCCTCGATGCGAGGCCGACAGATTCCGCACTCCAGGAGGCTCTATACTGCAACCGCGCTGCCTGCAACCTTGAGCTGAGTACGTGGAACCTTCCCGCAGGGAGCACTGACCCACCAAGGCAGAAAACTATGGCTTTGTGCTCAAAGATTGTTCAAAAGCATTGAGTATCAACGCCAAGTCATCGAAGGCATTATATCGTTCAGCAGCAGCACTACTAGCTCTGGGTCGACTTGAGGAGGCTCTGGACTGTTGCGATCGATGTCTCGCGCTCGACCCTCACAATCAAACCGTACAGTCCCTTCGATCCCGTGCAGAGAGCACAAAAAAAGCAAAAGACCGTCAGCGTCAAGCAAACGAGGAGCGCCTATGCGGAGAAAGGGAAGAAAAGCAGCTCCTCCAGATAGCGTTCAAGGTAGGCATTTTAACGCCTTTAGCACGACACTGAACGCTCGGTTGGAAGGAACGACACCTTTATCCAACCAAGTGTTCACAGGAAACATCGGAAAATCCGTATTCGCCACACTTTGACCCTGATGATCCGACTCGCTCGACACTCGTCTTTCCAGTTTTCTTTTTGTACCCTCAGTATGCGACATCGGATGTGATTGTTCATTTTGTGGAGGATGACACGTTCTCTGCGCATATCTCTCAGATGTTTCCGCCACAAGCACCTGCACCGACTTGGGACGAAAAGCAGGAGTACATGGCCAGTAACCTTGTAGTGTATGCAACCACGCGTCGCAAACGGCTGCTCAAGGTTGGTAAGAAGATGAGACTACGGGACGTGTGCAGGGCAGCAAAGCAGAAGGAAGGTGATCCTGCGGATGGACTGGAGATAAAAGACGGATGTTTGACTTTTGCAGTGCTGCCAAGGGGCGACAAGGAACAGACATGGGTGGACGAGTACAAGCGTATGTCGTAGGAGGGGTCGAATGGAGTGGGGTGGTCGAAATTCCTAAATAGGTTGCATTGGTCGTGTTTGGCAGACGAGAGAGACAGAGCATCGCACGAGACAAAGGACATCGACAAGGTCAAGCTCGGTAAGTCCATTTCAGACTCTCTGGACCCCGCCATATCGCTGGACGGACTTGCTGAGGACTCGGGGGTCGCGACGTCCAGCGAAAAACACTCGGATTCGGTGGATGTGTACTTTTGCGACAGGGTGCTGACCCAACTCATCTCTAGGCCATCATGTCTGTTAACCACAAGATCCTTCGTACCGCCAACGCTCCCCAAACATCCCCAGATGAGATGGAAACAAGCATCGCTCAGGCCCTTGTTGACCTGGAGAACAACGTTCCCGAGCTCAAGGCCGAGCTCCGCCCCCTGCAGATCTCTGCTGCCCGCGAAGTTGACGTCCGAGGTGGCAAGAAAGCGATCGTCGTCTTTGTCCCCTTTCCACAGTTGAAGGCGTTCCGTAGAGTCCAGCCTCGGTATGTGCGTTCTTGCAGGGGCTGGCCGTCTACCTGAATTTGGATGTCAGACTCACCCGAGAACTGGAGAAGAAGTTTTCCGACAGACACGTCGTTTTCGTTGCACAGCGTCGGATGCTAAGCAAACCTACGCGCAACTCGCGCACCAAGCAAAAGAGACCTCGTTCCCGCACACTCACATCAGTGCACGAGAAGATCCTCGAAGACCTTGTCTTCCCCACCGAAATTGTCGGGAAGAGGACGCGTGTCGCCGTGGACGGCTCGAAGCTGCTGAAAGTGTAGGTGATGTGTGTTGTTTTTCGATGGGCTGTGCTGAGCGCCGGTGCAGGATCCTTGATTCGAAAGAGGCGACATCGCTGGAGTACAAGTTGGACTCGTTTTCGTCGGTGTACCGTCGCTTGACTGGCAAGGACGTGGTGTTCGAGTTCCCGCCCGCGAACCAGGAGTAGAGGGTATACGTAGTGGACGACATGTGCTCGATATGTTTTCAAAATCCAGTGCCGCCCGTTATGTAGACCTCCCTCGTCGCTGTGTGCCACAAGAATGGAGCGCGCTGAGTGAGCGCACGTGAGAGGTCGCGTCAAGTCGACCGCTGCCGAGTTGGATCTCCTCGTCACTCACCCTCCTGTCTCCCCTCCCTCCGCCCTCCGTGGCATCCCCAAATCCCTTTGACGCCCCTCGGAATGACCGCCTATCGCGCTTGGGATCGTCCGTCGACCAGGTACGAACATGGCATAGATGCCAAAATTGTCGTCATGGGCAATACAGGTTCGTTCTCCTCGCACTCGCATTGTCCTCCTCAAACCCCACTGCGATGTCCACACACAGGCGTCGGGAAGACCAGTCTGCTCCACCGGTACACACAGAACAAGTTCGACCCCAGGAACGTGACGTCGACCACCGGTGCCTTCTTCGTCACCAAGAAGGTGTACATCGACGGCCTCAAAGTTAGCCTTCAACTCTGGGACACGGCAGGACAGGAGAGGTTTCGTAGCATGGTCGGCCTCCTCTTTTCCACCTGCACCCAAAACCATCCCAGTCGCTGACAGCCTCCTAGGCCCCCATGTATTACCGAGGTGCCAACGCTGCTCTCCTTTTGTACGACATAACGAATGCTTCGACGTTTGACGATATACGAGGTTGGCTTGCAGGTAAGTGTCTACTTCCTTCTCGTTGCTCCAGCTCCTCAGCCGCTTCATCCAGAATTGAAGAAAAATTGTCCACCAGAACTCATCATCTACATCGTTGGCTCTAAAGCTGACCTGCATCACCAACGTCAGGTCACCGCGGATCTTGCACGCTTGTCTCTACATAATTGGTTTCCTCCACCCCTACCACCATCTCCACCGCCGCCGCCGCCACCATCCACCTTGTCGTATATTCGCCCGAGGTTTACCTCATTCACTAGCATTCGCTCTGCTCCACTGAACTCCACGTCTGTCAAGTCCTCTCCTCCTCACAGCACCTCTTATCTTGATCCAGCTGTCAGTGATGGGCTTAAACGCAGTAATACTTCTGGTGGTCTCTCACGCTCGAAAACGGCTGGCGGAGTAATGCTAAATAGTTCAAAGACCTTGGAACCTTCTCGTTCTATGCAATCTAGGTTCGGTTCCCACTTCGGACGGTACACCGGAGGGTGGAACGAAAATGCAGAGACAAGCAGCAATAGTTTGGAGGAAGATGACATAGAAGATAGCCAAGAATGGGGCCTTGATCAGGGTATGGAGCTCTTCGAGGTTTCCGCAAAAGACGATTCTGGTGAGCCCCAAAGCGCGCTACGTTTATTTTCACTTTTAATCGCCCCTCGTGCACGACAGGCATCCAAGCTCTCTTCAATTCTCTCATTGGAGCGATAATTGAGAGAAAGGATGTTATCGAACGAGAGAACGAACTCCGAAAGCGCGATAGCGTACTTCTGACGTCGACAAGCACACCGACATGGGCAGCTCAGGCAGAAGAAGAAGAAGCGCGCGAGAAGGCGTACACATCCTCGGGAGGCTGGAGTTGTTGCTCTTCGTGAGGGCCTTGCTTGGACAATTCGTCGCAGTCGCCTGTTCGTTTCGGCATACTTCCATCATCTAGTGCAGCCTCCTATCCCCCTTCGACCCACATTCTGCTATGTCTTATGCACTGCCCTAGGCTCACATTGACACGAGTCAACTTCGTCAAGTCCACTTCCTCTACCTTTATTCTGAGTTATCTCTTTATACCATATATTCTACGTCAAACAGATAAGTACAGATTAACCATGTGATCATAGTCGACATATCCTTTTATCTCCACTACCTGCTCGCGTGGGGGCCTCAGCCCAGATAGGAAGGGTACACGAGCACGATAAGGGGCCACCCGACGCCTTCTGTCCCTTGACCGTCATGTCCCTCCTCCCTGCGGGAGGTCTGACAACAGTTGAGGACAAGACCTGCAGCCAGGATCATTGTTGTCACGCCTTCGACACATTGTACTGCACCCTCACAGGCAGCACGCCCGTTCCCCCCTCTTTTCTAGATGAGAAGTTGTGCGTCGTCGTCGTCGTCGTCGTCGTACGACACCCCCGTGCACCGGGTCACTAACTGTCGTATAGCCCTCTCTTCGTCACTTGGAATACCAGGTCTTCTCGTCCGGGACGTGCAACCAGGCTGAGAGGCTGTATAGGCAATTTTGAGCCCATGTCCATACGCGAAGGCATCGCAGAGTATGCGCTCATAAGTGCCTTCAAGGACTCCAGGTTCAGGAAGATCGAAACAAAAGAGCTTCCTTTACTCGAATGCGGGTGCGTCTGCCTCGTACCTGCGTTTTCCTCTGGAGGTCCTCCAACTGTGTCCTACAGGATTTCGTTGCTGACCGACTTTGAGAACGCGTCGTCGTATCTCGACTGGACGGTCGGTGTCCACGGGATACATATTAGTTTTCCCAATCCGTCTATATACCCATCTGCAGACTCATCTCCCCCTTCCCCCTTCTCCTCCCATTCCTTCTTGCCCCGCCTTAGTTCCCGGAACACTCTTTCAGCCACATATTTACCGGACGTCATGGTTGAGCAAGGGTGGGACAAGATCGAGGCAATCGACAATGCCATCCGGAAGGCTGACTGGCGTGGGCCCATCACTGAAGAGATACGGCGAAGCATCCACCTTCGAAGGTACCAGAGCAAGAAGTGTGTAGTTGGGTGGGACGAGTTTGTCCAATGGAGAAGAGATAACGGGGACCAGAACATTTAACGCGTGGTCATGGACCAAAGATTCTTGTACATACACAATGAAACGCGTAGACATGTCAGCCATCGTGGCTGACCCTCTCAATTCCCTGGAGTAAAGATGGACTTCCTGATTTCCTCCAAACGTCCACTCCAACCACCACCATACTTGGCTTCCAACTTGGTCCATACCTCACGGAGCTTGGCAACGTCGTGCTCGCTCGTCTTGTCAAATGCAACGAGAATCCAGTACAAAAGTCTATCAGATGGCTTTGGAGGGCACGGGAGCTGTAAAAACGCAGCGAACACTGTCTCCAGGGTGTCTTGGTCCCAGGTAGCCTGTGAAGGCAGGGAGAGTGTCGCAATGGGCCCTGCGTTCACTGTGCAACGCTCTGAGCCCCGTCCATGGCGGGAAAATCCGAGGAAAAGACCCCTAAAAGCTGCCATCGATGGCTTATAACGCACTGGGTCGACCCTCGTATCATCCGTGCGGGCACCAGCTTCGCGGTTTGGGGTTGAAAGCATATCGACAAAGACACTGAGGGCGTTCCTCAAGTCCCCGTGATAAGCAAGGGTCTGGATCATTATCGTGTAGGTAATCTCGTCGGGTTCCAGGCCATCTAGAGTGTCAAATCCAACGGTATCGTAGATGTAGCGAGAATCCTCATCTATGTCGTGTTCTCCAAAGTCGGGCGTAGGCTTGACGTTGCTGCGGAGAACGCGGTAAACGCGTAATGCGACGTCAAAACGCCCATTTTGCGCATATGCCCATAAACATGCATTAATCCCATCTATACCGACCTCCAGACCCTGTTGTTTCATCTTGCGCAACGTGGAACGGACACTGCGCAGGTCTTTCCCGGCGGCAAAGTAGCGGAGGAGGCATAGATGAGTATGTCGACTGGGTCGAACACCCGATGCAAGCAGGAGGGATGACGCGTGACGAATAGCAAGCGGCAGATTGGAGCGCGAGGCAATGGAGAGAAGAATGTTATATGTCCAGATATCTGGTTCCTGCTGTGTCACACGCGAATCACCATCTGCATTGTGGACGTGGCTCTCGTCAGCGGGGGTAGCATTCCCCATGGGTAGGACACCTTTCTTATTGAAGATGTCGAGGGAGTTTTCGTAATCCTCCAGTCTCGTCTTGTGCCACTGCTTCCCGGCACCGTCTATGAGTGTATTCCACTCCCATAAACGGACCTGACCGCGATTCCGTTGCAGAGTTTTCAGAACGGAAAGGAGCCGAAGGTAAACGGTACGAGTCCGAGGCTTGATGGAGGCGAGGAGTCGCACTAATTGGTGGAGTAAGTGATGTGGTATCACAACTTGATATGCAAGTAATTTTTGGTAAGCTGTCCATGCTCGATCTGGAGATTCGGCCGTGAGCATGACCCATAGAAGTGTGCGACGTTTCTGTGCAAGACATTTGCTTTTGATATGGCCGGGACCTCTGTAAGGTCGCCGGACGCGTGACATACGTCCATACCGTTGGCGGTCTGGCGCATCTGAGAGCGAATCGACGCCAGAGATGCGATTGACGCTGTTTCTGTCTGCGGGCAACGCTAGCACGCGAGAAAATACAGAGGGGTGACTCAAGTAAGGTGTTCCAACAGTAGGACGAGAGGGGAGCAGCTTGTAGGTGCTCGAATCCAAGACGCACGCACCGCGGCTCC
>JBBPQW010000387.1:0-21845 GCA_038092695.1 Boletus rubropictus
AGTTAAAGACCAACTCCTTTTCGGACTGAAACAGTTGGAAATGAAGAAGCTCCTAGATACTATCATTACCACCTGCCACTGGTTGTTAGAAGACTGCATTACATCAGCTCTACTTCCTATTCCTCCACCAAGATCTCCTTCCCCTACCATCCATATGCCCAATTTCCATGGCAGGATCTTTCCTGAAAATGCTACCACTCCCATCCTCACAAGAAAAGAGTCTGCCTTCCTAGACCTTATGGAATGGCAACATGCAGACCAAGAATGACAATGTGCCATTGACAGAGCACCCCTACCTCTCTCTCATCCATGATACTTTGAGTCCTGTTTTATTTGTTATTGACTAGGCCATCTTCGTGTTAACTGTAAAGAATATCACTGCCCCATCTGCCTTTGTACCACCCCAGGACACCCACAGGTATCTTGCCCTCTCTGTCATCACACTCCTTGGTCCTCCCACTTTTCATTCTTCTCCTCATGTTGCTTCTTGGGCTCCTCCTATTGCTGCCACTCCTCTCTCTACCCCCCACCTATCCTTGAATTGGACAGTGATGATGTCATCAACGATGTTGGCTAAGCTAACATCACTGGCTCCCCAGCAGGGGGGTATATCAACTTGTAGATGGTAGTTCTGATGACCTTCCATGCTAAATGGAGGGTAATGTTACAATTCTTTCTTTTTCCTTTATTTAGCATCTTATCTCATGGTATATTAACACTTATCTTTTTCATTCACACAATCACATTTTATTCTTTCAGATTCTATCATATTTGATAGTATGACTTTTATTCAGCCAATAGCCTTTCTCTCTCACATCATACCACTTTTATATTTCCTTTCCTGACTTGGTCTGTGCTTGGTTTCCTTTGTTTATAAACCTCGCACATGTACTGTAAATGGTAGACTAGATCTACTTGGTGTTTTCCTGTGAACTTCTTGTCTGACTTATAAATCACTCAACTAGCTCTCACAAATCCTCTACAAGGTTAGGCTGTGCAATCATGCCTAGAACGATCCAGAAGAACTGACAAGGACTTATCCAAGTCTACACTCATACCTACCCAGTCCAAGTGTAACACCATGCTTATAAAAAAGTAGGTTGATCATCCACATGCCCCAGCTTGAGGAAATATTGACTGTAAACTTGGTACAATTGGAGTGATACTTTCCATGGTGTGCACCTGGTCTCTCATATAAAAAAGGCCAAGAGTCTTGCACATACACAGGAATTTGGATCGTCTACAAGGGTGTGAGTAACTTCAACCATCATCATGAACATATACTTTCCCAAGGTCATACTTGGTGGTGTCAATAACCTTGAGGAGCTTGTCCAGGATTTGTCCATCAGTCAGCCATGCTTTCTATAGCCGTCTGATATATGGCTTGACCATCTCAAGTGGAGCTGGACAGGTTTCCTGAGCTGCATGGCACAAAATATGAGAGCATATAACTCACAGTTAGGTTTGTATTGGTTGGGTCCCTTTGGCATGGTATTGCAAGCTGGCAGTGGGATCACAATAATTGTTGAGTGGTGAAAAATGGCTTACTAGCATACAAGCCACAATCGGCCAATAAGCCAAATACCAAAGTTAAGGCTCCTAGGCCAACTATTGAGTTGCAACGTATATAAGACAGACTAGTGTTGCCACAGCTTCAGCTTATAGCCAGCTTAAACTATGTAGCACATATCTGAATATGCAACAACACTCTCCCTCAAATGGAGTGTGATCTACTCTAAAGAAGAAAAAAAAAATCAAAATGAGTAAACACCTTTTTCAGCAACAAATGCAAGGGTTTCAATTAAGTAAAATAAATGATAATTGATGCATTGATGCATTGTGAAAGTCCTTGTGTACAAGCAGTGTCCAAATAAGGAAAGTCACAACTCAGCTAAATGTGCTCATCCTCTTGCTGCATGTGACCATTATCAATCACCTCTAATACATCACACCTATGCCACCTACAGCCTGCATGCAACACATATGGCTGATCAAATTTGCCCTATTTGACCTCAACATGGCTGTACAACTTGGTAAGTCAGTTTTTTCATGTGTCTGACTAACACTTTTGTAATGCATGGCTTCAACTTGCCACAATGATGCAGTCCATTCAACAACACAATAGGACGTCTGGGATGCCTTCTAGGTGGTGTGGATGACACAGGTACATGTACCACCTTGTACTCATGCCATTTAGCCTGACTCACCAACCCAGCCTTCTATATTAAGCAAGTGCGAATGGTTCACACTTGCTTCCATCTATACTGGGCTCTCCATATTCAGGCCATGGTTCAAATGCTCCTCTGCCCCAACCACCACGGCCTGTGAGTGTACAAAATTGCCCTCCACCACCACCTTAGTGTGGCCAGCCACCAGCAAGATCCATGTCCACCTCTGGTCAGCTACCATTACAACCACCTCTGTAGGCTGGTGGGGCATAGTATATGTCACCTTCACTGGTGCCAGTTTCACTCAGACAGTCACCCCTTGCCTGTCTACATACCATCATGCACACACACTGTCACCCTCACCTCATCTTTTCCCACCTATGCACCATCACCCTCATCTTGTCTTTGCCCACCTGTGCACCATCATGCACACACACCATCACCCTTGCCTCACCCTCACCCTCACTCATATGTGCATCCACCCTCATCCTCAACCCCTCACCCACAGTCATGGAAATGCAAGCACATGTGTATACACAGACTATGGTCTGTATACATGTGTGTGCTCACCTGCCCTCACCCTTGTCCTCCCTTGCCTTCACCCACCTTATCCTCACCTTCGCCCTCACTCTCACCCCCCCATGTCATCCATACCCACAGGTATACCTGCTATGGGTATGGGTATGGGTACATCATGGAGTGCCAAAACCCATACCTGCCATATGGGTACAGGTTTTGGCCAGGTATGGGTATGGGTACAACTGCTGATACCTGTGGGTTACCTGTGCCATTCCCTAGCCCCATCCAATGACAATGATGCCATGGCAATTAAATGTCCAGCTTTCCATACAAACCAGTGGTGCATTCTCAAGTTTGTTTCATTTCTTTCCAAGGAGCTCACACATATGGAAAGCTGGACATTTATGGGTCCAGCTTTCCATAGATAACTGATGTGACTATGCCCACTCAAACTGCAACAAGTTTGGAGCTTCTGGGCACTATTTGAGCAGCTCACCACTTTGTCTTCTTACCCATGTAGTGTCTATGCCTTCACCAGCCTATTCTATCTTTTCAAGCAATGTTTTATCCTTGGTTACTATGCCAAGCCAATTTATCTTTACATCAGCGAGCACTATGGTGGCTACTTTGCATTTTTTATATTATCATCTGTGACAAGTCTCATTACAATCCAGATCTCAGCACTCAGGATGGTTTGCAACTTGCAGGTGTGCAGACTCTATTATCTATTTAACATGGATGGATTAACAGACATCAATCACTAACCATCCTCTTAGCCTCCCATTTTCTCACTATGCAACATCATCTTGTTACTACCCAATTCACAGAGAATGCCCATGCTACTAAGGACCAACTTTTCAAGTACATGGATTGTTCATCTTGGATGATCAAGAAAGATGACCCTATTTACTATGTTGCTAGTAATTATTCAAATCATGGCAAGTTCATCTGCAGTGAATGCTACCAATACTACCTGAAAAAGCTTTCCACGAGGATTATGGACACTAAGTCAGAAACATCATCTGCTTCACACTCCATGAGTGGTTAGTTTTAATTTTTATGCATACTATATGAGTTCCAACTAACCTATTGTTAGCAAACCATTGTTCAAATACTGGTGTGCTTGCACAACAAATTCATCAGTCCACTAGTGCAGCTCAGTCCCAATGTAAGTCTTAGTATCATGTTCTTGAATACAGACAAGATAATACTACAACAGCTTCTCTTAATCCTCCTCTGGTTGTTGGAATGTCTCTACAAGCTCTGAACTGGAGTGCACGCATGCCACCCCCTCCTATTCCTGCTTCTCATCATGTGATGTTGTGCTCACATGGATCCAATATCCACATTCCCACTACATGGCAAAATCCTACACATTCAATGCCATTGGGTATGCCTCTGGTCAGTGCTTCTGGTTATGGTCCCCAGCATCTACAATATGGGACCCAATGTCAGCACTGATCTGGTCTTGCCTGTGAACCACCACCTGTGTCAGAAATCTACTCACTGCAGATATATGCTGTGTATGAATTGGTGGAGAACAAGAAGAGTACACAAAAGAATGTAATTAGGATAAGTACTACTTCATCATGATCATGCTAATTGACCAATTGCTATAGAACATTTGTGAGGGCATCAAAAATGTTCCTGCATGTACCACTGCACAGGAACTTGCTGCCATTTCACTCTCAACTATGGTGCCATTAATCAAAGGCTACTGCCCAGAGTTCACATGGTGAGAAACTGAATTCATTGTCTGGGACAATGGTTGGGTCAATTTGTCCACAGATACCAGTGACAGACCACACTTCTATAAGAACTGTCTCCATAATGCCTTTCACAAGAATACCAAGACACAGGTCTTCAAGCCAGGCAAATTGTTCCTGCTCTTTGTTATCATGCCTGAGCATCAGTGGGAACAATTGGAGGGATTTATGGATGGTGCTCTAGCGTGTAGCTTGGGTCCAGCTCCCAAGAGCCCTTCACCAATCTGTCATGTCACACTAAGTACTGCAATATTTACTGATCGCTCTTTCTTCCCCAAGGAAATACCCAATTCCAACTCTATGCCATCCAAATTGCTAAGCTATTCATGCAACAATAACAGTTCTATGAATCTATTGTTGTGTCATTATCAAATGTCACATCACCAGCTAAGTACAATTCTAGATTACTACTGCCTCATCTTCCAAGCATCGCCATTACAGTCATGAAAGTGGTACAGTGGGTCTTTCAACAGGATCTTCTCTGATGAAGAAAATCACCCCAACCTTCACATCACCTAATTGTGATCAGTTGAAATAAGCCTTGTAGTCTGGGGGCACAACTGATCTGGATATCAAGAAAGGTGAGTGATCACACATTTCAAGAACTCCATTCTCAAGTACTTTCAGTGTTATGGCACAAAATCAAGTCAGTTGACTTCTATCCAATTCCTACATGCAAGCTAGATGAAGTTATTGGTGAACTACTCATTGAAGGTAACTCAGTAAGTAATGCAGGTACTCAACCTATGGACAAAAAAGGTACCCATCACCATAAGGCAGCATTTGACATCAAGACAGCCAACATGTTCAATGGCCACATCCGGATTAACACCTCCCAAGCAGCCATCCTTGGTGTCAGAGCATTCAAAACAGCACAGGCCATGCAACTGACTCTCTCTCCCCTCCAACCATCTGGGCTTGATAGTGTTGTGAACCAACCTATTGCAGCCAAGCATTCATTTCTAAATGTCAGCAGTCAATTACCTGTTCCACTATACAAGTTCATGTGACTTAGCATGGGCAATGACACCAAATGCCTCTATCATGAGACCAATGTTCTTTACTGGGCCATGCCCCTACTAATAATGGTCTATAACTACATCAACTGGTACCTCACCAAGGCAAAATCATCCCCACCCTTCAAGATCCCTCAATTTTGTTTTGTAGAGGCCAGTCTATTGTTGGTATACATTGACCGCACAAATGATACCCAATGTGGAAGTACATCATCCAAGGCAAGCACCATTGGGTCTGTCTATCTTGTGGAAGAAGTCATCAGTGGCCAGTTCTTCAAGTATATACATAATGGTAGTGCAACTCCTCACCATTCCATTGACTCTGCCACAAGGGATATTGCACAATTCTTGTCATTTACACAGCATATGCAGTACACAAAAACAGGAGGTCATGTGTACATATCTGACTACCAAGGTGTGTTGTAACTATTTTCTGTCACTCTGAGCAAGATACTAATGTGCTAACAGGAAGCACAACACTATTGACAGATCCACAGATCCTTACTCATTCGTAAATGCTGAGTTGTGCCAAGTTGTGCTGATGCCAATATCATTTTATTTGTTCTCACTACTATTTCTGTTCACAGTGTGGTTGGGTCAGGTCTAAATCTTTTTGGTGAAGGCAATGTCAAGAAAGGTGTGGAACACTTTGAAGAAGAACATACCTGCAACAGGTATTGTAATTGGTTCAAGTTGGATACATTTGTGCCACATGCAACTACCTCAATATAGAATGTTTGTATCATTGCTCTATACTACTACATGTCTGTGTCCAATTTTGTACTGTATTTCCCCAACCAACATATTGATATCAAATATATTGCTGCGAACATATTATGCCATCATGCTGTCATCCTAAAGGTGGATGAGGGGGGCAAGGAGGTGAAGAGGTGGAGGAGGTGAGGGGGGTGAACAAGGGGTGAAATGTGGAGACAAAAGCATGACAGCATAGTGTGTGCAACTGTGCACGCTATGCTGTCATGCTATTATCTTAAAGGTTATCAGAAACAATGGAAACTTGACATCACAGCTGCTGACAATGTTCTGGATCTTGAATTCTGCAAACTTGGCATCAAAACCAGGTTTCTGCACTATACAAGCATATTTGTGTGATGCCAGCCTCAAGTCATTCTCACTCTTTGCACCCATGATGACCATCTTATCCAACATGAAGATGAGGGCAATAGTCTTAGGTTCATGAATGTGCATGATGATGGTGGTGAAATGCTAATGTGCAAAAGCACATTAGCATGCACAAATATGTGAATTTACACAACATAAGCATGGGGGGAGTATATGCACTGTTATATAGATATCCCTCATGGAGGGTAGAAATGCATTGTTCACTTGTTGCTTCTGATTGCAAATGAGCCATCATCACATAAACTGTATATGCACAGTTTTCAGCCAAAGGTCATTCCATGGCTTATGTGTTGAATAGATATGCTGCGATGGATGAGAGAATGTCCATGTCACTACAAGTGGTATCATTGAATCCAGGCATGTTGATCAAGGTGACAATGCACCCATTGAGGACAAATGGTTTGAATGTCTGTACTTCAAACATACAGCTCTCCAGACCATGGCCAACAGGCAAGTCAGACCTGCTGACAAGGTTGATAAACTGTGTTGAACTGATGGTCAGTGACATTTTTTTGTACCATCCAGCACATATAGTTGATTTACCACTTCCAGTAGCCCCATCATGTTGTGAATGACATATGTCAGAGAACAATGAGGGGGAATGGATGAAAGTCATATGCAATCCTGATCTCTCTTCCATGAGCAGCCATCATGATGGTGGAGCATGGGCACTGGCACTGCTAGTGGTGGAGTATAAGATGTTAGAGTAGAATCATTCACTATACTGATTACCTAATACACTATCTAGTATATCTTGTAGTTGTTTGACCTACCATACCTTGTCTGTTATCACAAATAACACCTGTCACTTCATCATGTCTTGTCAACCAGTTGTGCCCATGACATATGACTTTTCAACATAACGGACCATACCTTGCATTATCGGAGTATTCATAAATTCGGTAACCACACAATGGGCTGTGTGAGCACACTATTGACCAACAGGCTGTATCTGCAGGTACTGCAAACTCATTTCTGTTGATCAAAGGGCCATGTCACAGGAACTGTGTTTCATTTCTGGAACCTGGAGTAGGTGCTCCAACCCACATACATCCACTGCTTCACTTCACTTTCACTTCACTCAAATCACCCCACATGGGGCCAGGAAGTGTGAGCCTGGTCAAAGACTGCGATACTTGTGGGGGGTGGTACAGGGCAGTTGACCTGCCAAAGGCAGGTGAGGAGGCAGAGAAGGCAAGGGGGGCAAGCACAAGGATAAGGGTGAGAGGAACAACAGCTTGATATGCACATGGGTTTTCAACACCAGAGAACATGCAATTCAAATAACAACAGTACTATGTTGGTATCATTGGTATGTCTACTACACATCTGATGTACTGTACTTCTACATAACTAAGCTGGACGATGACCAACACATTTCATCAAATATCTGATGCACAGTGGCAGATGTCCCCCCTTCAAATATATCCGCATTGATCAATTTTAGAGTCAGTCAATCGACTCCGACATCCGGTGAACGCGTAAACGTCCGGCTTTCCATAATATTACATAATGCCGTTCCTCCTCATGCAAGGATTTGATACAGAAATCAACCTCCCTGACCTTTACGAGGCCACCATTAGCGAACTCCAGGCTGGCCTAGAGAGCGGCCAGTTCAAATCCACCCACCTCATAAATGTATGCTGTTGTCTTTCCTTTGTCTCTTACAATGTCACCTTTGTAGGCATACTTGGCGAGAATTGAGGAGGTAAATTTGAAAGGTGCAGCTCTGCGTGCGGTTTCAGAGACAAACGCTACCGCTTTTCGTCGAGCTGAAGAACTGGATGTTGAGAGATATGAGCACGGGAGCCGTGGACCACTCCATGGCATACCCATTTTAATCAAAGATAACATCGCAACAGCCCATGACTTGGGGTAAGTTACCCAATGTTGACAGCCTGTAAAATGACTCTTGTCTCCCCCGATAGTATGAATACTACTGCTGGTAAGCGCGTCTTGTCTGGCAGATTATCATTAGTTCTGAGCCGCAATGCAAAGGCTCCTACGCGCTTGAGGGATCTGTCGTTCCTCGTGACGCGTTTGTGACATCAAAACTCCACGACGCAGGTGCCATATTACTGGGAAAAACGACCATGTCCGAATGGGCAAGCTTTCGTGGCGAAATGGTGCCCAACGGCTTCTCTGCCCGCGGCGGACAGACCACTGCTCCATATTATCCAAACCTCGACCCAAGTGCCTCCAGCTCCGGCAGTGCCGTTGCTTCAGCGTTAGGTCTCGCAGCGGCCGCCCTTGGCTCAGAGACAACAGGTTCCATCGTTCTCCCAGCTAGTCGGAACAATATTGTGGGAATAAAACCTACCGTTGGCCTTGTTTCGCGCTCTGGCGGTAGGTGGTGACCCATATACGGAATTGATCCAGTTGAGCGTGTCCTACCATCAGTCATCCCTATCTCCCCTCATCAAGATACAGTTGGTCCCTTGACTCGCTGTGTCGCCGATGCGGCACTCCTCCTTTCCGTTATTGCTGGGAATGACCCGAGTGATACCTGTGATATCGGTCTGCCTCCACCCCGCGAATGGCCCGACTACAGTAGGGCATTGAATGCCGGGGCCTTGCACGGAAAACGACTCGGAGTTCCCCGCGTTCTTTTCCAAGACGACCCTATCATCAATGACACATTCCAGAAGTCGCTCGACATTTTCCGTGACTTAGGGGCATACGTCATTGACCCGGTGGACTTCCCAAGTGCTCATGAGCTGAAGCAATCAAAAGCAGAGGACATAGTCTTGACAGTCGACTTTAAGGCAGCTCTAAACAATTACTTGACAGAGTTGGTGGAAGTCCCCACCGGGGTGAGGAGTCTGGCAGACGTCATCAAGTTCAACCTCGCGCATGCAGACATCGAATTACCATCACCTTACTATACGGACCAATCTCAGTTTGTCACGTCGAATGCATTTTGGCAATGGTACTGAGCGTCTTTCAAGGTTAATTGCATCCGAGGCAAGCCAAGTTGACGAGAAATACTATGCCGCAATTGCTGAGAACTGGGAACTGGGACGTAGTCGAGGAATCGATACAGTCCTCCAGGCTCATCGACTAGACGCTCTGATTCTACCAACTGACAGTGCGTGAATATTCGAGCACTTCTATATTCTTGTTCACTCGTTGATCCCGTTCAGGCTATGCAACGAAGCCCACTGGGGTCTCTGGTTACCCAATCATCTCTGGTGAGTGTAGTGACAATGAGTGGAACGTCTTGCCCACCAAGAAACATCGCAAAGTTCCCCTCGGTCATTATCCACAGGATGCGCAGCGGGTGCCTTCGAATCCTGCACCGCTACATAGCTGTGCCCCAAACATGCCGTTCGGCATCGCATTCATTGGAACATCGTATAGCGAGTACGAGCTCATTGGTCTTGCGTATGCTTTCGAACAGGCCACAAAAGCTCGCTTACAAACAAGGGCATACCCATTGGCGATCCCAGTCACTCAACTGAAGAGTGTTATTTCGCAGTGAATTTTATCGTCTGTCGTTCCATGAGACCTACCTTGTCTCGCGGGTTGCTTGGATGCTTGTATACTAGTCCGCCTAACGTGTTCGTAAAGAGTTGGTTCCTGCTGAATTGCCTAACCTGGCACCGCCAAAAAGATGAAACATTGCTAAGTATGTTCTGCGAGAACAACCTTCTTTCTCTCCGCCTTGGGTTTGTTCTCTCCGGCGCGAGTATGCTTCCGCCGGCGTTCTTCCTTGACACGCTGAGCTTCGAGCATCGTTCGTTTGAGCTTTGATGCCTGATACACAGGCTGGGGTAGATGCCGTGTCCTACATTGCGTCAGGTGGCAAAGTCCGAGTAGACATCTCGCAACTCACCGTGATATTCTGCCAACTTCCCGGTCGTGTTTCCACCGATCCTTGAGACTTTCACGATATTCGATTGCGGCACGCTCTCGTGCTGTGATGATGCCGAGTTTTTCTGAAGCCTTAGTTTTCCATACCCTGACGTTACCGTCGTCCGATCCTGAGATAACGAATCGCGCGTCTGCACTGAAAATCGATGATGATACCCTGCGAAGTGCGTGAGGAAATAATTCTGCGAGGAGGGAGAATAAAATCACCTCTGCATTCGCTTCGTGTGGTACACCTCTGGTTGTGTTCCCCGCCCCTCCTTCCATATGCGCAAGGTTCGATCCCACCCACCGCTCACAAACTCTAGACCTGTGGGGCTCCAATCACAACTCATAACAGCCGCAACATGTGCCTTGTATATATGCGTCGGAGTCGACAGGTTGCGGACGTCGAATGTGTACAGGTTGTGGTCTTCTGATGCCAATAGCACTGAAGTAGGGAAAGTCGGCGACCACGATAGAGCATTGCTTTGCATCTGCATGATGATCCTCCGCTCGGCTTTACCAGTGCGGATATCATAGAGCGTGAAACTGCGATCGGAACCTATGCTTCCAAGTACAGAAGGTTCAGCAAGATTGAAGCGCACGGAGGTGACTGTCTCGGTGACTGTTGGAAATGTGAGGTTGGAGATGGCAGCGGTCCTGGAGGAAATGGTCAGCAGCAGGCAATACGACATGACAAAGGATAGTAACTTAGTCTCATCCCATATTTGAACTGTATTTGACGCTGTGGCAAATAGAGGATCTGTCTTGTGGTGATCGATAGAGCTATGGGATCAGATGTGAGTAGGACAGCTTTGTCGATCGACACAGGGCCCGTACTTGAAAGGTGATTTTCCGACAAACACGTTGAGCGGTTTTTGTTGCTAGATTCACCGTAAGTCAGGGAGGAGAACAAACGACATCAGAATGCTGACAGAGGTTTGTTCCTGTGGTGAAGCATCCCAGAGGTTGATGTGACAATCTACACCACAGCTAAGCAGTCTGTCACGGTCTGCGAAGCAGAGTCCAGATGTTTTTCCCTTGTGGGCACCATGTATCTGATGCGGTTTTTTTTTCTCGGAAATATTGTGCACGATGACGCCTATGACCGGTTGGTCCACGACTGATGAACTGCGTAAAAGACTCACCGCCATCCCAGCTACCGCTGGCGATGATATCAACTGTCCCCGGTTTCCTACAGAGCACCTCGACGGCATCGATGTGACCTTCCAAACTTGAGATGAAAGGTTTTGCAAACATCCTCTCCATTTTAGTGGCATTTAGAGCACGGATGCGCTCGCGAGCACGCGCAAAGGGATGAAGCAAGGGGTCGAGGTTGCGCGAAGTCGGTGTTGGGTCTCCCGGCCTCGTTGGCAGATGAGCAGACGGCGCATGCTGGAGAACAGAAATTTTCTGGACTCGGTATGATTCTGGACGTGACTGGGGAGGCCGAGGAGATACATACCATCAGGTACGAGACGAACCACGGGTGGGAATTCTCTTCGGTGCGAATGTAGGCTTATTACGACTGCAGTGCCTCGGACATGACCACTACGCCCATCATGTTCGTGTTTCAGCCGTATAATTAGATACAGAGCGTCCGCGGTACGGCCATCATGCCAATTGTGGTATGTCAGATTATAATTCTCAGAGCGAGGTATTGACCATTCCCCCAGCCATGCTGTCTGACACCATGCACAGAAATCGCTCGGCTAAAATGAAGACATGTTCACTCGCTTTCGTGAGTACTGTCGATGTCGCGTTGAGCGTTTGTTCTGCACTCCCCGGTTACCGCCGCTCTTGGTGTAGCAACGGAAAGGTGTAGTAATGACATACCCCTTCCTTCCTTCGTTGCCCTTTCCCATCATCGTGAACTGCCTCCCTCACCAGCGGCAACTTTGCTTTCGTCCTTCCTTTGAGGCTAGCGTGATATGCTTCTTCCCTCCTTCAATCTTTCTTCATCCCTATGAGCCCGCTGAACCTCGTCTGTCTGTCGCTCACCCCGAATCTCCGCTGCGTCGGCTTTACACTCGGGCAATTTGAAGCCCTTATTATACCCCCCGTCATTGAAGTTATGATGTCGATGTCCTTCGTTTATTTGTATTCCGGTCCCGACAGGCAAGTATTCGAAATACCCTGGAGCACTGAGTCGTTTCATCTGGTATGATAGGCGAGCACAAATCCTCCTTGCAGCGGACGGCATTTTGTATTTCATTTGGGCACTGCTGGACATGTTGTCGCACGTAGTCCCCACAGCGCGGACTTCGTTGTCTGTCTTCGAAGCACTTGATTTTCTCGTTGGTGAGTCTATCCGAACCTCCTTGGTCACCTGATGATTGGAAATCGTGATCAGGAGTTGTATCATTCACACCCATTCTCATCTACTCCATCTATCTTTATCGCCTGAGTATCTATGAATTCATTCCCTTCCTCCCTCGCAAGCTCCAGCAGTATCTCGAAGTCGCATTGCCCATTCTATTGGTGATAGCCGTGGCGATCAACGAAGTGTCATCGTTCGTTGGAGCACATTTTGGTATATCCTGATTTATGATACGGATGAGACGCGCTTATCTACCATAACCAGGGTCATTTATCAATCAACGCCCAGCTGTGAATTTCTCACATAACAGCGAGTCGCTGTGGCTTTCCTTGAGCCGGTCTTCTCTTGCAATATATGCGATCATTCAGTTTACCTTCTTTCTCCTCGCCTTCTCTCGCCTTTCCAAAGCATTCCTAAACCAAAGGCGGGTAGAACTTACACTCTGTGACGAACGCTACTACTTCCACGGGATCGCCTGGATCACTGCCGGAATTATCATCGGTGTCATTGAAACTATCTCCGGGTTCGTCAAAGTTAGTTTCGGCGTGGCTTTGGCTCGCAGAATATTCCGTTTGAGCGCGCGAGCCTCTCTAATGTACGGATTGCTCAAAGGGTACGTTATACTCGCTACCTACTCGGTGTTACTCCTGACCTCCGTTTCAAACAGCCTCGACGCCGTAGAAAACATTGAAGCCCTCACAGATGAACTACGCGGTGTGTCTTGCATCGGCAGACGCATCTCTCACATATTCCGCCGTATCTCCCGATCACCTGAGCAAGCGCAGGCGGACGAACGCTCCTCAGCTGTGAAGCAGCCTAGAGATCAGCGCGTCATTATCCATTGCGAGAAAGGACAGGCGCCTTGCTTGCAAATACGTTTTTCCGCATTCGAATGTCCCTCACAGGCTACGCTTGCGGACGCGGTGCAGCAGAAAATGGGATCGCTTTCTGGGTTGATCCCGGGGCGCGCAGGTGCTAGCAGTCACGCGCAACAGCATGGAAAGAACGTCCCGGATGAGGGGACGAAATCGACGATGGTGGCCACCAATAGTCATCATGTACTCTCCGACTGGATCCAGCCGCCCGAGAGGATCCGTACAAGGCAGGGGAGTGGGGTATCTGTCTCAGACAACATGAGCATCGTTCGAGACCTCGAACGTAAGTTCCCTAACCTTCCTCCACGCATCACGGGTAAATATCGCGGATCCATCCTTGGTGAAAATTACGGAGAAGATCCATTCCCGGTTGTCGGTATCTCCCGTCAGTCCAGCTTACACCGAGACAATCCGAACGAAGCAGGCGGTACCTCTGTCGCACTCAAGTCAAGCGGTTCCATCAAACGGAAACCAGCACCGCTCCTCCTCGAGAATATCGCGAATATCTCAGACTGGTGCAACTACCCTGCATCCACATCGGAAGGGCTGACCCAGAGTACAGCCAACCACCTCGTGGTCCCCCACAGCCCTTCGGAAGGTATCATCGTCTACAGCCCAGATTCTGCACTAGCCAGAGTACCCGGCACTCCCAACACTCCCAGTCCACGAAAGATGACTGCTCGTGACATAATTAGAAGAGCTAGTACAGCCATGAGCGATGCGAGCATCCGCTCCGCAGAGTGGCTTATCTCGACAAGCTCTTCCCGGTTGGCCCGAACACCCCTCACCGTCAGGGACATCGAGATGTACCGCAGTGGCAACAAAGGGTCCGGGTCAGCTCGTCCCGAAGCTGATGTAGGCGAAGCCTCGTTGCCTGGCGTGAATCTTCTTCCAACGAGGAGATCCGCGGATGACGCCAGCGTACATTCCAAACCCAGTCAGTCCCGCACCAGCATCCGCACCAGCATCGGGGAAATACCTACGCGAACAACACTTACGCCCGTTGAGTTTGAGTCAAGATGCCGGCGTGTGTAGTCGTCACACGGGTCAGTGTATCTGGATGAGGCTCGGTCGAGACGACGGGCGACTGTGATGCCATGACAGCGGGAAATTGGGCCAGATCAGAGTCCCCAAGTGATCGAGAGTTCAACCTGCGAACATTCTGATATGTAGTACTAAAGTCAGTCTTTCATAGATAGTGATCTCGAAATGTCCAAGTTAAATAAGATTTTATCTTTTTCCCGCCGCAATACATAGCGTTTGTTGAAATTTCAAAGCAGTATGGTAGGAAACCATTGTTGCAGAGCGGTAAACGAATAAGCATACAATCTGATGGCCAAACAACAGCCTAGTTCTAATGGTGATTTCAGCGATGGGGTGGAAGCACGTCGATAAGGACAACTAACCTCCGGTATTCTAAATATCGTGATCTCCTGCAACGCAACCCCTGTTTTAGGCAGGGACAACACAAGAAAAGGCTACTGACCTGTTGCTTAAAGTAACGTCGATTTTCTTCATCTATAAGTACCAGGTTGAGGTAATACCGTATACTGAATTTCTTGTTGACATCACGGAACGTGGGTGTAAGGTCGAAACCTCCAAGGAATAATCGAATAGGTATAGTTTCACCTGCACAACAGACTCCTCAAGACACTGCATTTCCCTGACGAAAGGGAAAGGAACACTTACCCCGAACTGGCGCTCCATCCATGATTTCAAACTTTGTGATGGTCTCGCTCTCATTATACTGATTCGGCGGCGAGCCAGTCGTCTCGCGCCTTATAATCGATAGTTCCATATGTTTGATCTTGATCCGGACGAGCAAGAAGTAAATCTTGCCAACGATCACGTCTTTCAGATGGTACCTGATAATCCTCGGCTGTAGGCTGAGTCAAGCGAGAAGAGAAAGAGGCTCACTTTGACTTGTTGTACTCAAACTCAATGTGCAGACAATCTTCGATGCCTACTTCCATCTTGATCGCGTTGTTGCTGTCAGGCGGCATACGGTAGGAGTGGACCCAAGTTTCTTTCTCCTTCGTCACATCCGCCATCCGTCGTGAGACCGTCGCTCGTATAAGATATCTTGTCCATTTCAGAAGACGTGCGATGGTTGAGAGCACTTCAAACTGACCGAAGCTTCACATTGATACCCTGATAGCTCTCGAATTGTTTCTCCACGTTCTTGAAGAGAAAATCAAACGTCTGAGCCTGCCGTAGTTCTCCCGGCGATGCCAATTCTTGGGACAGCGACAGGAATTCATGGTGATTTCCGCGGTCATAAAAGAGTTCTACACCGAATGAATGGAGGAAGCTGGGAGCACGAGAAGCGACGGGACATACCTATGGTACCCACGAACTCGACCTTGATGCCCTCATGCGTCATCTTCTTTCCATCGCGTACACGTATTGTGACCTGTAAGTGCATCGAACACGCTGCTCCTTGAAGAAAGATAAAACCACAAACGGACCTGTCCGCTGACCGAGTCGCCGTCGTAATAAACAGGACATTGAACAACCTTGTCTTTATCCCCTTTCATATCCACCTGTTTCCGCAGTTCCTCTCCATCGAGCGTAACATTTACATCGACCGGGGACGCAAAGAAATACGCCATGCTAGACACTGAGTCGTGTGGTGTCGGCGGAGGGCGTCACCGGACCTTATAAGGTCTTAAGAGGTATGTATTCCTGGATAGTGAGGCTAGCATTGTCATGTCTATGGCTCCTAGATCACGTGCCCGACCATACGGCACCCCTATTCCCGGCCCAACAAAATTTCCAGGATTTTGCTAATCACCACCTCTCGAATTCAAATCTGGTGTGCATTCTCGTGACAATCTCCATAAAGTCAGGTTCGTTATCGGGGGTAATGTATCCTCGTCGGACAAGGAAATCAATTAAAACTTCATGGTATGGTCAAAATCTGCAATACAAGAGCAACCTTTCAACCCACCCACGGCACAGTTAGGTTTGAACAGCCCTTGTTTCATTTTCGCGATGACCACATCTAGCGGCAATAGCTAACGGGGTTCCATCAATCTACCGAGTCCAAGTATGTGCGAGCTTACATCAAAGAATTCAACTTCTCCATCTAGTGGTCTCGGTTGGAATGGAGTGGGATCGACCTCAGGCGGCACCTTGAGATCATACACATATCTTGTCAGGTACCAGTGAGCAAGCAACGAAGCTGCGAAGAACGGTGGTCTCACTGGACTTCAGGCTGTAGCCATCCTTTTGCAGTTCTGGGTGCAGTTCAGTGGTATGAACGCGTCCGAGATGCCAAAGGCTGGCTACTCACCGGAAGTAATAGCTGACCGATCCTGCACATTTTGCGTACGTCCTTATTATATTTTCATCAATGCTTGCTTCTTCCATCGATTCTTTGACAAGAGTCTTGAGTATGGACATCCCGCTTGATATTCCACCCGCGACACTGTTATCTAGGTAACCTGGCCATCTGAACGATACACATGTGTGACAGGCAGCATCGAGGACTACCATATGAAAACGCACGTCTGCTTCGTTCGGGACCGAGTTGGAGTCCAGATCCGCACGTTCTTCCCGTCCGCATCTTCGTGGTATATCGACATATGCACACCGTACGTGGGGACCCCGAACAACGGACAAGCAGAGCGTTCCATCTCGAAGAGGTAGTTACCGGCATCGGCGTCATTCCTCTTTGCATCAGGATCGTAAGAGAGGTGGACGCCGAATGGATTACGATACACTGGATACAGCTCATTCCTCCATTCTTTTGGTCCGATTACATCTTGGAAGATGGCACCACTGTCGCGCCATCGTTCACAGAGCTTCTTCATGACGTCTGTGCGCTTGGAGGGGGTATTGATGGAGGGGTGAAAACTAACACGGTACCTCGTTCCTGATCTTGCTTGCTCAGGGATAACAAAGCTACCTTCTGGTTCTTGGCGTAGAGCGTCGACTAGTTCTGACTTTAACAGACCAATGATGGGGCTATCTGGAGACTGCGACAGTGACCATGGTACCAGAAAGTCGGGATCACCTGAGCCGGGGAGATGGAAGTTATTGCATCGATTAACGAGGTCGAGAAAAGACAAGTTGGGTTTCGAGTCTTGGGCCTGGTTGCTCTCCATTGATGATCGTCGATAACGACCTTGGACGGGTTGTGGTAATAGGTCCTATTCAGCCACCGCATGGTCATCAATATGTATCTCGCTGGCACCTAGGGCGGGGCTCACTCCTCAACCTACCGCACACATCACACCAAGTATCCAATACATATTCCTTTCATGACTTCCGTCAATTGTTAGTTATTTGGGCGTGCTTATCGATCGTGGCATGTGATAATTTCTTATGGCATCTCATTTTTTCATTCAACCAAAACGCACCCGATGCACTTCGAGTCTTCTACTCAATCATCCTGCATAGCGGCGCCGTTGATAGAGCAAAGCATGATTCGCACAAGCGAACGGAACCCTGGGATAGAACTGGGGTGGGTACTTGCCTGTGTCTCACCCGAGAGTGCCCCGCCAAGTTAAGCAGGAATCTGTGACTCGGTCCTCTCCGTCTTCTGACCATCATGCATACTGCAAATTCGGGCTAAAAGTGTCCGTGACAGCGCCAGGTAATTTGGTCTTGGGACCACACTTTGGCTGACGAATTGATTATTATTTGGATGATCATCCGTCCTTGACCAGATGGATCCCCGCATTCTAGTCAGAATCACGCGGAGGACCCAGAGGAAGGAAGGAAACCGTCATCACCATGCCACGTCCTCGCAGAATGCGCTGGTCTGTCTCGTGACTGTACCATGTTTCACTCAACTTTGTTCTTGAACAACTCGTACAGATACATAATTATGCGCTGCGCAGGCCCGCCAATGGTTTGAACTCTGTTGTTGGGCCCTCTGTCAGCTGGACTCTCTTCTCACATGGTAAAAGTTAACATGAGGTTCACTTGTTTGCTCGGGCTGTCTCATGCTGAGGACTTTAGTGGCTACAGCTTGGGCTAATGTCTGTACATGGTCTCCATTGCTCATTGAATGCCCGTGTGCATGGCGAGGAACAAGAGTCCACGTGGTACCGCACGGGTACGCGAAAGTGCTGGTGGAACTCGAAAGCGTCCTGGTCTCCCACCTGACAATGCAATGGCTCTGTTGATCAGAAACCTCGTCCGCTTTCACCTACACTCACGGCCAACAGACTCTAGTGGGGTCGTATGTTCGCCCACTCTCCTCCTTTGCCTAGCTGGTGGTCCACCTACACGGCCCTAGAAGGGAGGGGTAGCGGTCAAGCCCCCCGACAAGAGCTTTCGCAGGCTCAAAACCCCACCCTTTACCGCCCCTTTGCCTGTCCATGTGCGTACTGTACACAGCTCTAGTTCTCGAAGAGGGGCCCGGACGGACACAGCAAACAGCTCCGATAGCTCGGGTCGGCCTCTCCCTCGCACACTGACTTACCAGGTTCGCACCCTCCCTGCTCTCCCCAATAACTTATGAAATTGCGCTGGTCGCAAGGTCCACAATGCTATGTTCTGGCTGTCAATGGTTCATCGTCCCTGTGCCCAGATGATTCCGTCATCGCTACTCTCAATACAGACGATTTGACAAAGAAACGCACATACATATGTTGATCATCGCCAAGCCAGCCATGAGGGGAGGATTCCACAACGCTCCCCCGACTTGATGGTGGCGGCACGTTCACTTTCTCTCCCGAATTTGAATTAGCCGTGAAACTCGACGCTACAAGGATGGCTAGTGATGCATATCACTCTGGGATAGCCACTACTGTTGCACCGTGAAGTTTCATGAATTCAACATTTCCTTCAGGTAACCACGGTGACTGTCTTGCCATGTCCGTCCCGTTTCAATGTCATGAACACCATGCGTTACACATGGCAAAGTCCAGACGAAGCTATTTCGGCCTTGGCGGCCATCGTACCCTATGTTGCCAAGAGGATAGCCATTCCACGAGTAGCTGTTCCGTCGCATCTTGATCCACTTCGAAACTTGAAGTAGGTTTGTTAAGAGGCTGGAAGTAAGTATGGCTCCAAATCAGCCTTTTCAAATTATTATTTCTGACATTCTATCTAGCTGAGACGATTCAATGACCTCAATTCCCTGGCATAACGGGCACTGATATGGTTGAACTTGCCAGCGTGTTTATAGATCGATCCCAGGCTGAAAGGTATTGGTTACCTCGGCTGAGCGACCGCACCTGCCAAGGTGCGGTCACTCAGCGGAGGTACATGAAACACCCTATTCCTCAATGATCCTATGGTGGAGTGTCGTGTCGCTCAATATAAATTGTAAGGTGTCTGTTCGTATCAGTAGCATCTGTTCTTTTCTGAGTTCGACTCTTCAGAATGGTGAACACTGCAAGTGCGGGTCTCATTGGAGTTGTTTTACTCGCTCGTCATGGCGATCGTTCTGGTGTGGTTTTCCAGAACTACACAACTTACAACTCGACACAAGGATACTTAACACCATATGGAGCAGTGTGTCCAATGTTACATACTCCGTGTAGTGCTAATGTTCTCGCAGAGCCAAGAATATGACCTGGGTTGCTATCTGAGGCAGACCTATCTCAACCCGACATCACCATCTTACATCCAAGGCATCGAGACTAATGTTGCTAATGTTGATCAACTGTTTGTCCGCGCGGACGCAGGTGGAGGCAATGTTATACTCGATTCCGCTTATGCTCTACTTCAGGGTCTTTACCCACCGACGACGACGTCTACCTCAACCCTCGCTAATGGCCAGACGATTCAGGCTCCATTGGGAGGGTACCAGTACATCCCAGTAGAGTCTCTTGAGTTCTGGCAGGCTCCTTCTCTTACAAGTTGGATGGAATGCGAGGTGAGTGCTTGAGAGTAGGTTAGGCTGTAATATCAATCCAGATTTTCCAGTACTTTCAATTCCACATGAGTCGTTTGAACAACGGCGTCGTATTCAAGAATGCAGCTGCGCAAGCTGCTCCTTTCCTTCAAGCTGTTCAGCCCTACCTAAATGGCATGAATGATAGCTTCCTTAACATTGTATGTGGCATTCACTTTTTCGCTGGCTGTGTTCTGACCCGGCTGAAAGTGGAATGTGAGTGATAGAGAACAATAGTAATTGTGCTTCGCCTGAATTATTCTTGATCCCAAGATCTACGACTACCTTAGTGTTCAATATACCCACAATGCGACGTTCTACCAGTCATTCCCCGAAACTCTGTTGGCACAAGCCCGCTATTTCGCTGACATTCATGAGAAAAACGTCTTCACGGACAGCGTCCCGAATGGAGTTGGCCAAAGTGGGTGGTTCGGAGGTCTTATTCTTCAGCCTAACTGAAAGTTCATAGTCGCCATCCGGACGTTATGGCCTGAGGTCTTCTGGTCGTTGGGCAATATGACTTTGCCTAACAATAAGGTCAAGCTTGCATTGACGGAGGTCGACTACAAGCCCTTCATCAGTCTGTTCAATGTCACCAATGCTACGGTAACCAACCCCGAGATATCTGGAATTGGTGTGTGAATAATGCTTGACTCTTCTGCGTTCACTCGTATAATTGTAAACAGCTGACTATGCTTCCGCCGTCGCTTTTGAGCTTTCCAAGAATATTGCAGGCGATTATGTAGTCTCCATGAAATTCAAGAATGGGACGGACGACGAGATGTTCAAACCTCTGAAAATGTTCGGGCAGGACAATCTTACTCTTCCTGACATGATCAGGAGTCTTGACGTAGGCACCCATTCTCTTCATCCTACCCTGTCTTACGTTGTGACTCTACTTTTCTTAGTGGACTACCATCAACTCCACTGTCAACTGGTGCTTCTCTTGCAACCAGACTGTCCTCCGTGGATGTTCGGTCTTCAACTTTAGTAATGATCCGTTCCTCCATCCTACTAATGCCACCGGGTTCGCATAGATGGATACCCATAGTTATCTGCTACTGCATCCTAATATCCGCAGACTAAATACCTTCCTTTGCTCTGATGGAGCACCCATTCTATATTCAAGGTGATTATGAATTATCACAGCGTGAGGTATCAACAAATCTGTACATGAAAGACAGGCGCCGCGAGCCTTCGATGGCCACCAATCCAATGATGGCGGATATGCGGGCATGTCGTATACAAGATCACTCGAAAGGATCTCTGTAGATCATCGCCGCTAGCCAAGGGGAGCTGGATTTTTATCGAGGAGCATTGATCACAACGTTGG
>JBBPQW010000388.1:0-21807 GCA_038092695.1 Boletus rubropictus
ATCGTTCTGACGATGGTTCATGTAGAGGCGAGGGTACAACTCCACTTCTGAGTTGATCCGTTCAGTCTGACCGTCTGTCTGAGGATGATACGCTGTGGACGGATTTCCTTCGATGTGGAGTAATTTATACAGATTGTTCATGAAGGATGAAACAAACTGCGGGCCTCGATCTGATATCACCTTCTTGGGAGTGCCATGGAGCTTGAATACATGGTCGCGGAATATAGTGGCGACTCCTTTGGCAGTGATTGTAGACGAGACTGGGAATAGATGGATCATCTTGGAGAATCTATCTACAATCGTGAGGATCGCGTCCTTACCTTGTGATTCTGGCAAAGGACTGATTATATCGACCGAGATGATTTCCCAAGGAGAGGAGGGGATTTCATTCAGAGTGAGTGTAGTATGGGCTGGGACTGTGCGTGTTTTTGCTTTTTGGCAATGATCACATCCTTGGACATACATTTCGACATCTTTTCTCAGGGTAGGCCAGTAGTATCGTGTCATAATTAGATCACGCGTTCGGCGAGCTCCTGGGTGACCTGCAATAGGATGGTCATGATTTTCCCTAATGATCTGTTCACGAAGTTCTTTAACCCAGGGGACGTAAACTAAACCTTTCCACTTTATGAGACCTTTTTCTTTTGTCCATGAGGATTTGTCTTTTTCTAGACCTTCTGTCGCGTACTTCTCGGCACGATTCTGATACTGAGTGATTAGGGTTTCTATGCTAGACCATTTCTGTGCACGAGTTTCCAACGCTTCGGGTGAAAAGTAAGACGCCCATTGTTGCGCTTTGATTTCAGCGGACGGTTTTGGAGTGAACAGAGTATCTGGAAGCAATATTTTCTGCTTGTTATCAGACTCTACCCCCTTTTCATAATCTGACCTCCTGGACAGAGGATCAGTGGGGTTTGTCTTGCCCGATCGGTGTGTAATGACAAAGTCATACTCTTGAATGATTTGTTGCCATCGGGCTTGATGGCGGGAGAGGTCAACTGGCTTTTTGAAATACTCCAAATTCTTATGGTCCGCTAAGACCTTGAACGGGTGTTTGGCACCAAGCAGATACTGACGCCACTCTTTTAATGCGTAGATAACCACTAACATTTCTAGATCGGCGGCATGGTAATTTCTTTCAGCGTCATTAAGAGAACGCGAGATAAAGGCTATCGGGTGCCAAATTCCTCCTTGGTGTTGCAACAGAACTGCTCCAACGCCTATTCCTGACCCGTCAGTCTCCACTCTGAACAGATCATTGTCATTAGGCATGGCAAGAGCGGGTGCGGACGTTAATGTCTCTTTGAGCAAGTCCATCGCTTTTTGATGTTCTTCGGTCCATTTAAACTCCTTTTGTTCTGATGTGAGCGCGTTAAGAGGATGAGTGATTTGGGCGAAGTTTTTGACGAATCGCCTGTAGAAGTTGAGGAAGCCAAGAAACCCTCGTAATTGTTTACGTGTTTGGGGCACTGGCCACTCTCGGATCGCTTGGACTTTTTTGGGCTCCATCTTCACCTTATCTTGCGACACGATGATGCCAAGGAATTCTGTTTCTTGGACTTCAAAATCGCACTTGTCATGTCTGAGGTAAAGGTGTTCTCGTCGGAGTATACTTAAGACCTCTCAGACTATTCGACGATGTTCTTCAATTGTTTTTGTGAAGATCATTATATCATCGATATAAACTACAACAACGCCACGATCTATCAACTCTTTGAATAGCGAGTTCATCATCGTCTGGAAAGTGGCGGGCGAGTTGGTAAGTCCAAAGAACATTACGAGTGGCTCAAAAAGCCCTCAGTTGGTGTGGAAGGCAGCCTTCCATTCGTCTCCTTCTGCCATACAGACATTGTTGTAACCCCATCGAACGTCGAACTTAGTATAATACTTGGCTTCTTTTAGCTTGTCGACTAATTCGTTGATCAGGGGTAAAGGATATCGGTTGCGTATTGTTATGGCATTCAGCTTACGATAATCCTGTACTGGGCGAAGACGTCCATCTTTCTTCTTGATAAAGAAGAATGCAGAGGCAAAGGGACTCTTGGAAGGTCTAATTTGTCCTGACTTAAGGTTTTCCTCAAGGAAGGCATCGAGCTCCTTTTGTTCACCAGGACCTAGTGGGTACGTCTTACAGTCGATGGTATGATCTCCGGGGAGGAGTTCGATTGCGTGATCCCATGGACGTTGAGGTGGTAGTTCATCAAACAACTCTTTCGCGAATACATCAGCGAAGTCGTGAATATAGCTTGGTGCAGCTTCCTCAAAGGTCTTCTTTTTCTTGGTTGCATACTCCTTAGCAGCGATGTCGGTGGCCATATTTCTCAGATACCACTCGAGATCTAACTGGAACAATCGTTTGCCTTCAGAGTATTTGACCTCCTTTTCGTCGTCGTCATCCTCATCTTCCTCTAGAGCAGGCATGTGATCGTTTTCACACCTGAACTCGATTCGTCCGGTTGGCCAATCTATCTTTGGGTTGTGAAGGCGTAACCAGTCGTATCCAAGGAAGATTGGGTTTGCTGTCAACTTCGTCACGGCTAGGGCAATTCTTTCACTATGATCTGAAATTTCGAGTTCCACTACTGCAAATTCAGTAATGCTTCCTCCTTCGTTTAGTGACCCATCGGTATTGTATACTCGAATGGGGCAGGGGTGTTTAGTGGTTCTCAAGCCATTTTCTTTGATGAATGCAGCATCAATTGACGACCCGGTGCATCCTGAATCAATCAGCGCCTTACACTCCAGAGTCACACCATCGTCCTTGTGGATCGCGGTGGGGACCTCAAGGGAGTTTCGGGCCTTTCATCGTTCAGACGCTCTTTTAAATCGCGGTTTCTTCTGTAGGTCGCGAAGCACCCAGTAAGACTCTTCTTCGGTCATATTTCGAAGATGTGTGAGTAAATCCCTATTACTTTCAGGTCTTCGTTCGTCGTGTACAAAAGACTGAAGGTGTTCAAGTGCACGCTTTTGGTCTGTTTCTAATGCTTGGCGTCTGATCCACCTAACTGACCAGGGATCTACTGTATTGAGCCAGGATTGGTGTTTACTTGTTCGGATGCCTGTACTTCCAAAGCCTTTGTCGTTTCGCTCGGTTGAACCTTCAAACCGGCTAACTTTGATGACATTTGGTCTCTGGATTTTCTCGACAATGAGTTGGGCGACTCGGTCTTTGGCATTGACCTTGAAGTCTTTATCTGAATGATTAAAGAGTAGGATTTTTATCTCCCCCCTATAATCTGAGTCGATTACACTGGCTCCGATGGCTATCGAGTTTTTAACTGCTAAGCCTGAGCAGGGTGCAATATGTCCATAGTGTCCTGGTTCAACTGACACATGAGTCTTCGTGGAAATCAAGGCCTGTCCACGAGCAGGGACTGTCGCTTCTTCTGCAGCATACAGATCTAATCCAGCCGCACCTGGAGATCCTCGCAATGGAAGTGGAATCATCCGGTTATCTCTGACCACCTCTAGGAAACCTTGGGATTTAGCCTTAGCTACTGCTTCCTCAGTGCGAGTGCTAGGCAACTCAAGATTCCGGTCCCTTTTGAGAAGTTTTCTTGGCAGGAGTGGGTCGTCCGCTTTTGTCTTCTCAATCCGGGGAAAGACCGTTCGACCATTAGGAAACTCTATCCGAGGTCGGGTTGCGATGTTCTTAACAGGAGCGTCCTCCTTTTTCACCTTGTTCTTGGACCTGCTGTCTTTCTTTTGAGTGGCATGCACAACCACTGTCCTGCCAGAGGAGAATTCCACTTGCGAGATGCCTATCGGGTCATCTATCTCTTGACTTGGAATCCCTTTCTTTTGAGTAGTGGGTAACACTACTGTTTTACCGGAGTTATATTCGATCCTTGATATACCAATTGGATCGTCAATTTCGCGGCTTTTGACTTTTTTCTCACTTTTCGATTTGGTGGAGTGGACAACCACCGTCTTGCCAGAGGGGTACTCAACACGAGATACACCAATCTGGTCTTCAACCTCTTCACTTGATTCGTAAAGTGATAAAGCACTATATCTATTCGAACTACTACTAGATACAGGCTTGGAGGTAACTACTGTTACTGCAGGTTTCTTTGCATGGTCCCTGCACGGCCACATCTTTCCGCACTTTACACACTCGATTCGAGGGTCCAAAGACTCGAACGAGGTGGAGGAGATGGATCTCTCCTTCTTAGCCTTGGTAACTCTTGGCGCTCTGCGCTCTGCAGCAGGCGGCCTGATGTCTACCTTGGCGACTTTGGACTGTTTGGGTACTGCCCAGTCCGATGCAGTTGTGATTCTCGCAGGTTTTTCGAGAATCCTTGAAAGAGTGAACGGAGTGTTGCTCTCTGGGACGGGGATCTCTACTTCTCCTGGAGAAGTGTTAGGGGAGTCTTCAGATGTGGTACTTGAGGTGAAGAGGGCGGCCATCTCGCTTGAAGAAAGCGCGCTGGTGGCTGCATACATTCCGGCCTCTGATACCGGGGTTTCTTGAGAAGCGCATGACGGCACTGTGAAGTATTCTTCGACTGACGTAGCTGACTGCTCGTCGTCAGACTCGATGGAGGGAGAGGCAGAGGTATCTACTGCCTGGATGAAGGTAGAGGACGCGAGGGGTAGATCATCATCCATAACATCGTCCCAGGTATCGCCTAGGATGGGCGCGCAAGCCTCTTTATGAGCGCGGTTGCGAGTGCGCTTGGAGTTGGAGTTTTGGTATTGCAGAACTGCTGCGTCGATAGAGGTTTCGTCCAAAGTGGATGCAGAGAATTGGCCAGTGTATGCCCTATGGCCAGAGGGGAGAATTATGACGGCCATTTTGTTTAAGCTGACGGCAAGGCAGCTGAGTCGGGGCTAAATGAAGAATGGGCGCAACGACTGAGCAACACGAAGTGTCTCAGGTCCGAATGCGGATGGAAGGGAAATGCAATATCCGAGCAGCTAGGGTATTATTCTGATTCCTCTAGCTCAGGATCGAAGGCAGGGAAGGGATGAAAGGAAAACTCTTGCTTCGTCGACAGTCTCCGAAGCTTCTTCTCACCACTTGAAGGGTAGAAGGCGGCCACGGAACAGCACTTTTATAGACCAAAGTGCAGGAAACTTGGTAGACGGTCTAAGCCGGTGTAGAACAACCCAATAATGCTAGGTTATGCGACCGGTCTTAACCCAAATGGGCCGGTAACAAGGGTGGCTAGGCCCACAACTTCAGGAAGGAGGCGCGCTGTACAATGGCGGCAGCTCCCCACTCAACCAGGTAACAGTGGTTTACCGCTGTACGTCAAGTGTACAGGCACTATCCGCTGTACGCGATGGATCACGTGGAAGGACGAGCGAAGAGCGTCGCCTTCTGGAAAGTGGAGGTGCTTTGTGCAAAGTGCACTAGGTGGGAAGGTGGTGAGAACAGAGGGGAAACTTATCGGAGAGTCAAACCAGCTAAGAAGAGACTACCTCCAAGTAAAGTGCCTGGGGTAGGCAAAGGTTGGGTGTGTGGGCTTGACAGCACCAAATTACTAGCGTCGGCCTAAAGTAGGCAAGCTAGGCGAAGTAAGGGCAGACTTGAGAGGGCGATGCAAAGTGCACCGTCGCGCTCTAGGGTTGAGGGTTGTGAGTGGGAGTGAAGGGCTCAATCAGCTCTCGAAGTGAAAATGTGAAAAGCTGAGGTGTTAAGCTGGTCGCCGTGAACAACAGTGAGCAGTGAGGATACGCTTGGTATTATATCAGGATCACACTCAAAGTGAATGCGCCTAAAGACGATGAATACCAAGCATGAGAAAACTACAACATATGCTACCAACTACTTATATATTACATGAGGAATGCGCTTGGGCCAACTGAGGGCCAGCTATGGAACGGCCTAGACTACTATGACATCATAGGTCCCTTGGCCCTAGTGGTTGTGCGATAAGATAAGATAAGAGGAGACCATAGTACAAGTATCATGAAAAGGAAATAAGAGTTCTGACAATAATCCTGCCATCAATATAATCACATGTGGCATTTAAGACCATCCCAAGACTGACAACATTTGTCACAATCTGGAACTTTATAAGCAAAGAGCTTGGGGCAATATAGATGAACTCAAAGTTGTCCAGCTGGGGGCATGCATGAAGGTGGAGATGGGTGGAGATAGTGGTAACAAGGGTCTGTATTTTACACTAAAAAAAAAATGGCAGACATGGCAACTGCAATAGGATCATGAGTGAAATTAATGTGAGAAAATTTAGACATACAGGCAAGGGTTCATATAGAATGTGGGCAGCATACCAAACCAGGGACATTTGCATTCTATTCTAAAAAAAAAGGCAGTGAACTTTCAAAGCAAAAAACATAAAAACTAATGGAATGGGGGGGATGCTGCCTTTCCTTCCACCTTGCCCTTTACCTTGTCATGCCACAGCAGATCATTACCCATGCAGCAAATAAAACCCAATACCCAAGAGTGCCTGACTGGCCATCTCCTTGACAAAGCAGCAAGGTTGTCCAAGAGGAATGAATGGCTTAACAAACAACCACTGCTGCTGCCAAAAAGCAGTGCAAGTTAAATATATCTTGTGTTGCTGAAATAGAAGATTAGTTACAGATGAATCTGATAATCCAATGCACCAACTTCCAAAACCTGACATCAGTAATGGTGAAGAAATTAAAGCAAATTCAAGTGTCCTCAATAGTATCCAATAATGCTTATTCAATGGCACCAACCATGCAGCATATCCAAGCTCAGACAATGGGTGAAGGAGAAAATCTAGGGTCCAACACTAAGAAAAGTATAAGTATGCTGATATATAATACTCCCATGATAACACTTACCTTTTTTTGCAATAGTGGGGAACACTGAACCTGAGATAGCCAATGATGGTGACATCTATAACATAAAGACTAAGATAGCCATGCCTAAAGGCAAAGATGAAGAGTCAAATAGCAACAAGACCATGACAACCCAAAAAAGGCCAGCTAATGTTTCATAGCTGCTTGTTGAAGTGGCCCAAACCACAGCTAACAAATCTAAGGCTAGTACTGTTGCCATCTGCCAGCCAGGAGGCAAGTGCAAGTTCATACATATCAGAACCTCTATTTTCCTTTCTTTTACTTGTAGTATACAATATCCTCTATCATCTCTCCCTTTCATCTTATTGGATCTTATCTTATCTTATCTTATTGCACAGCCACTAGGGCTAAGGTCTCCCTTACCATGGAACCTTCTAGGATATTCTATGCCAGCCCTAAGCTGGCCCATGCACATTCTTAGTTAGTATATAAGTAGTTAGTAGTGCATTGTGTTCTCTTTCCCTATGCTTGGAATTCATCATCTTAGGCCATAATACTTTTTTGTGTGATCCTGATAATACATGAGGAAGTGTAAGTGATTCCATTAACTCACCTATTAGAACTGATCTGTTTATTTGTCTACTAGGACATACTTTGGTCCAAGCATGTCCAAAAAAACCAAGCTTTAAATCCCTAGCAGCCTTGCAAAGAATTACCTGCATGCTCACAAGAAAGGAAAGCTAACTGACTCAGAATGTAATACTAAAACCAACAGATGTGAATGCAATCCAAATATAGGCAACCAGTTAGGAGTTGGCACAATACCCTTGTCTAGGGGACTCATAGATGTACAATAGAAGATACACTAGCCTGTAAAGAGACAGATTTTGGCAGTATGAAGAATATTTATTGCTTTTGTATAATGACACTAACAATGTTCACTAGGATCCTACCACCATAACAAAGATTGTTACAAACACTTCTTAAAATCTTCTACAGTACAGTGTACCAATTTTAACCACTACTACCACAAAGAGTTGCCCCAGCCATCAAAACCTGCTGGAAGATTCAGCAACTCATTTTACAAAGGTTTTTATTCTACTGCTTTGTCTTTACTGCAGCATGCTGGAGAATCCATGGATGGTCCCCAACTGCTTCATGGATGACTTACAGGAACTGTGGGACCATTTCATATTATATTGGCCACATTGGTTCAATGAGGATGACAGGCTGTATCATTTGGTAAGGATTTTCATCTGATAATCATCTACATCACTGACAGTGTTTAATAACCTTGGAAACCAAATCATTGGGCTTCATGGACAAATACTCAGTGCATGAAAAAGGTATATAAGTGGCACACACATCTACACAAAGCTGCCATTGATGCCATTGAGGATGTGTGGGATTCAAATGAGAAATATGAGAAGTCCAATGAATGCAAGGCATATATTGAGTTCATGCTCAGGTCTGGGATTCTGTTCCCATATGGCAAAGTAGAATCCATTGTAGCAGACCAGTATAGGATATGTTTCTCATAGCACTACTATTCTCATACAGATGAGAGGTGAAATTCTGTTAGGTATCAAAATCATTTATGTTACTGCTCATCCTGCAGACCTTTGTGTCACACCTCAAAGATATTGCAGCCATGGACAGCAAGATCCATCACAAGGTCATTGACAACAAGATGCCAAGGGGCACTCTTGTCTTGGCTGTCACCTTGGTACATAATGAATGCCTACTATAGGTCTTGAAACTGATCTTAGAACCCTTTCATCACAGGTTGAATGTGCACTGACTCTGTATTCTATCAGAGTCAAGGAACCATGTGGCAAGAAGTCAGAGGCAATTTTTTCAGACTTCACTTGGGGTACTAAAATACTTTGATATACACAATTAATTGCAAGAATTGATAGAGGAAAGTTTGGCCAGGTCATTGATATGGCACAAGAATACTGCAATATTATAGTATGATCCAAGCAAGCTCAAGTCTCTTTATCTACAACAGATGGTAATGTGGATATAATAAATAACTGGGCTTTGATTGTGGTATCCTCTAATGTTGAGGCTGAGGCAGATAGCAATGATAGGTCATCACATGCTCACACATCCATATTTCTAATTGCATTCTTCAGCAGATGCAGAAAATGCCTAATCCATTACAAAAATATGATTAGAAATGGACTTGTAGTCTATCCTAGGATACATTTTTCAAGTACTGTTATGTCAGAATCATGTCTGAAAATCTCCACTCATGCTTCTACTGTGCAATCTGTGAGTGGACTGTGTGAACTAGTACAAATGAACCGTAGCAACAGTGGGGTCTGCACCCATACAGTGGCTCAAATAAGTGTCCCAATATTGGGCCATTTTGGAAAGACTTGACATTTGCAAAAGAACCAAAATATATCAGCTCTGACCCATGCAGGGTCATTAATAGCCCTAAATCCTACCCTAAAAATGAGCCTTTATTCATGTTATTTGGTTGCCATAGCACTGAGATATAACATTTTCAAAATGACATGTCATTGGAACACTTATTTGAGCAATATTTCTATTCTGTACTTTTAGTACTTTGTATGCCCTTCCTTTGCCTTTATCACTGCCTCTAGTCTCCTAGGCATGCTTTCTATCAATATTTAACATTCCTCAACCTCTATCTTGCCCCATTCCACATCAATTCTTTCCCAAAGCTCCCAAACCCCTCTTGATGGTGTTGCATAGCTATTGAGCTTCTTTTTGAGAATTTGCCAGAGATGTTTAATAGGATTAAGGTCTGGAGATTGTGCTTGACAACCAAGAACCTTGATACCTTGAGATTCCAGCCACTTTTGGGCCCTTTTAGAGGTATGCTTGGGGTCATTATCTTGTTGAAAGATAATGCTCTCTTTAGAAATCCCAGAATTTTCCATAGTAGGAAGCATATTATCCTCCAAAATGGAGACATAATGCTCAGCAATCATCCTCCCTTCCACCTCTGCAAGAATTCCCACTCCATTCCAGCCAATGCATCCCCAAACCATCAAGGAACCTCCTCCAAACATTACTGTCCCCTGTACCTCCTTGTCTTGCAAAGGTTTTCCTGCCACTTTCCACACATACTTCCTTCCATCTGACCAAATTACCCTAGTCCAGTCCTCCACAGTCCAGTGTTGGTACTTGAGAGCAAAGTTCAGCCTATGTTTCCTATGCTTTACAGATAAGAGTGGCTTTTTCTTCTTGACTACAGCTTTTAGAGATGCAGACTTTAGCACATTGTGAATGGTTTGGGAAGAGACAGGAGAGGAGAGGGTAGAATTAATGAGATGGGCTGCCTGAACAGCATTTTCAACCTTGCCAGAGGTAATACTAGAGACAATTCTTCTTTTGTCAATAGGAGAAAGCTTGAAAGGAGGGCCTAATTTGATGTTTTCCCTGCCTGGATATATCTCTTTGATAACCCTGGCCACAGTGGACTTCCCCAGACCAGTTTGGGAGGATATTTCTCTAGCCGAAAGACCAGATTCAGAGAAAAAGAGGATATGGGCTCTAATAGAGGCAGAAATGGGCTTCATGGTGAAATAGGGTTAGCTGGGTGGTATTTCTGCTCTTTATAGTGCCCAGGTTTATGTAAGTTACATAATGAGACAGGGTTAAAGCATAGCATCCATCAGAACATTATGTTATTTACCAAAAGATGACTAATAACATCATGGTCAAATAAGTGTCCCAATGACATGTCATTTTGAAGATGTTATATCTCAGTGCTATGGCAACAAAATCACATGACTAAGGGCTCATTTTTAGGGTAGGAGGGAGGGCTATTAATGACCCTGCAAGGGTCAGAGCTGATATATTTTGGTTCTTTTGCAAATGTCAAGTCTTTCCAAAATGGCCCAATATTGGGACACTTATTTGAGCCACTGTATGACCCTTCTCCCTGATCAGGTCTTTTTTAAACTCATTGATGTTGCTCTACAGGATAAGCTCCAACAATCATCCCCTTCCAACCCCATCATTCTTACAGCACTCTGCCACATGGATGACCATTTCCATCCTTTCTTCAAAACTGCCTCTCTGATTGGAAATATGATGTTGGAATGCTTACCTACCAAGGATGCATCTATGTTCCCCCTCACCACTGAAAGGCCATTGTTCAATGATTCCATAATCACCCTTCCACCAGTCACCCTAGCTTTTTAAAAACTCAACAACTTGTCACCAGTGAATTCTGGTGGCCTGGATTTGCAGCTTTTGTCTGCAAATACACTGAAGGCTGTGCCATTTTCCAGCAGAACAAAGCAAACACCCACCCAATGACCCCTTCTCTCACCCTGATTTCCTCCTCTTGTACATGACCCTTCCAACAGATCTCTTACAATCTGATTACCAACCTCCCTCTGTCCAATGGTTTTGATACCCTATTGGTTGTGGTCAACCATGGGCTTACAAAGGGGGTAATTCTCTGCCCTACTAAGAAAAAAATTGACTCTTTGGGTGTTGCCACCCTCTTTTTCAAAAAGATCTTCACTTACTTCAGCCTTTATGACAAGATTATCTCCAACTGAAGCCCACAGTTTGCCTCTTCCTTTGCAAAAGAACTTGGAAAGATCCTTTAATATGACCTCTCCCTTTCCACCACTTATTATCCACTGACCAACAGAAAAACAGAACATATGAACCAGGAGATAGAGACCTATTTGTGGATATATTGTGGTAATAACCTGACCTTATGGGCTGAACTTATTCCACACACAGAATTCACACACAACCACTGCCCTCATTCCATCACAGGCAAATCTCCATTCTTTCTCATGATAGGCTATGAACCTCACTCCCTTTTCACAATTATATCTGACACCAAACTCCCTGCAGTTGAAAGCTGCCTGAAACTCCTCACCACAGCTCAAGATGAAGCCCTCACTGCCCATGAACTCTGTAGACAAATGATGAAATCACAAAACCACCACTTATTCAAAACCTTTACCAAAAGGGACAAAGTTTGGCTAGAAGCCTACAATCTAAAGCAGCACATAGATAACCCAAAATTTGCCACAAAATGTGAAGAACCTTTTATTATCACAAACATTCTTTTCCAAATCACCTACCAACTCTGACTCCCTTCAAAATAGAAGATCCATCCCATGTTCCACACTTTCCTTTTATTTCTCTATTGTGAAAATGATGTATATGGTCCAAATTTCTGATGGTTACCACCTGACCTTATCACAGGCAAAGAAGAGTATAAAATAAAAGTGATCCTTATTCACAAAAGATCACTGACAAACTGGAAATTTCTTATCAAATGAAAAGGATACCTATTAGCTAACAGCTCATGGGAACCCAAAAAGTTCCTAGATAATGCTCCAAATCTCCTAAAAACCTATAAAAAGGCCCACCCATCATTATTTTCCTCAGCCCCTTAACCCTCACAAACCACCAAATGCACAAAATCTCCTCTCAACAATAATCTCCACCCATACCCAATTTATGCTCCATCTGCACAACCCTTCCCATGAAGATACCCTCAAGAACAACCTCATTAATCCCCTACTCAACCCTAGCTTAGCCATGACCCTATCACATGTTCTTGAACCAATTCCCATATAGATGTTTTACACCATTTTTTTCTTCAGAACTGTCATATTGCCCTCTGTCTAGGCCACATCCTCACCCAAATGCCTCACCCAGCCACTCCATTACAAGATGATCTCATCCAAACCTGCACCACCACAGAAAAACTAGGATTTGGCATATATCAAGAAGCTGAGGACCAGCTACTCATTGGGCTGGAACAATCAAGAATAAAGAAGTTGTTGGTCACCATTACCACCTCTTGTAACCAATCCCTTGAGGATCACCTCTTGTCCCCTCCTCTTCTGGTTCCACCACCACAGTCCCCTTCTTCTGCCATCCACACACCCATTATCCATGAATGGATCTTATCAGATGATGCCACTACCCCCATTCTTACTGAGGAAGAATCTGCTTTCATGGAACAGCAACATGCTACCTAGGAATGACAATATGCCATTGACAGGGCACCTCTCCCCTTTTTCCATCCATAATACTTAGAATCCTGTTTTGTCTGTCACTGCCTAGGCCACCTTCACATTAATTGCAAAAAATATTACTGCCCCATTTGCCTGTGGACTACCCCAGGACACCCACAAGTATCATGCCCTCTTCATTTTCATACCACTTGGTTCTTCCATTCCTCCTTGTCCTCATCATATCACTCTTTGAACGTCTCCTATCACTGCTGCTCCTCTCCCTATTCCCCACCCATCCTTGAATCAGATGGTGACAATGTCATTGATGATATTGGTTATGCCAACATTACCAGCTCCCAAGTGGGAGAGTACATTGACTTGTAATGAAACTTCTGATGATCTTTCACTTTAAACAAAGGGTAATGTTACAATTCTTTTGTTTTTCCCTTTTATTTAGTAACTTCTTTCATGCTTGTATTACACTTATCATTTCATCCTTCACACAATCATGTTCATTCCTTCTAGTTTCATCACATTCTATGATATGACTTTATTTAGCTAATGACCTTTCTCTCTCAAGTCATACCACTTTTACATTTCCTTTCTTAGTCTTGGTCTGTGCTTGGTTTTCTTTATTTATAAACTTCACACATGTACAGTAAACAGTAGACTAGATCTACTTAGTGTTTTCCTATGAACTCCTCATCCAACCCTTGAGTCATTCAGCTAGCTCTCAACAAATTCTCCTTGAGATTAAGCCACATCTTTTAACTTAAAACAATAAAAACCCTCCATGAGGTTAGGCTGTACATTTATGCCTAGAAAAATTAGAAGACATTATGAGGACTAATTCAAGTTCACATTCACACCTATCCAGTTCAAGCATAACAATCATCTTACCACCAAGTAGGTGTTTTAGCTAGTTTTTGCACAAGGTATGTATTAGTCTTGAGTTGGCAAATTATTACCATAATTATCTTAGTCATATCAAAGCTTACCTCTTTGCAATGTGTAAGTCATCTTATTACAATGTAGTATATCTAACTCTTATCCTTCAAAAGTTGTCAACCTATATATTCAACTATCATGAATAGAGTAGCATTGGAAAAATATACAATTGTGACTGCAAAGACAGATGTCTATTAGAAGATGAGTCAACCATTATTAATCAACAAGCCCTGTTCAAAAACTGAATTGGATGTACAGTGACTTCAAAAACTCTTTCCATGTTTGCTCTGATTGCAGTGTGTGAGGTGTACTTCCAGATAGTGTTGGAATTCCACTTAGCTTTGACAGAGCCATAAATAGTACCTACCCCTGGCTACATAATTGCCCCTGAGGTTATGTGATTTTGTCCACAGGACATGGAGATATGGCCAATTTGAAACTGCAATCCCATGAAAATGATTTTTTTCACTTTTGAGATACATAGAATATTTGGATATCATTAGTACTTGGTATAGCCTTCCTTTGCTTTCAGCACTGCCTGAACCATCCTAGGCATACTTTCAATCAATTTATGACACTCCTCCACTGGTATTCTATCCCACTCCACTTGAACTCTTTCCCATAATTCATGAATCCCTTTGGAAGGGTTTTCATGCTCTGCAAGCCTTCTCTTGAGACAACCCCAGAGATGTTCAATAGGGTTCAGGTCATGAGACTGTGCAGACTAAACCATAGTCCTAAATTCTTGCTCCTCTAGCCAGTTCTTGATCTTTTTACAGGTATGCTTGGGGTCATTGTCCTACTGAAGATAATGTCAGAAGGATTAAAGGCATAATACTCCAGGGTATTCTGGAGCTCATTCTTCAAAATTTGGAGGAGAGATCCCCATCCATCCTACCATCAATCTTGGTAGCAAAGCCAGCTCCTCCCAAGTCATACAGCCCCACAATATCAGAGGACCTCCTCCAAACTTGAGAATTTCATTTACCAGCCTATCACTAAGCCCCTCACCTGCCCTTTTCCATGCCCATTTGTGCCCATCTGACCCTAGGAAATTGATTTTAGTCTCATCAGACCATACCACCTTCTTCCAGTCCTCCACAGTCCAATCCTTGTAGGCATAGGCAAAGTCCAAACAAGCCTTATAATGCCTAGCAGAGAGAAGGGGGCATTTTAACTTCACCACAGCTTTCATACCAGCTTTCTTCAGAGAGGGGCTTGTTGATGATATTGGTGAGGGCTTTGGTTCCTTGAATAGCATTTTCAGCTCTACCAAAGATGATAAAATATTGGGCATAACAAATGTTAGAAGGAGAAAGCTTGGAAGGATGACCCTCAATGGCCTTAGGAAGGGCAGAACAATGCTTGGAGCAATGTTTGGAGGGCTGACATCAGTTTTCTTGGCAATGGCTTTATCAGAGCAGCCAGCATCAAGCAAGAAGAGAATAGTGCTATGTTAAGCAAGAAAAGGGATTTGACCATGATAGTGGTTGAGAATAAAGAAGTGTATGAACTTTTTTAAACTCAGACATACTATTTACATGTGTATCTTTGTTTGTACCAACAAAAAATGGCAAATATACCATGATTTGATTGAGATCCTAGTTATCAATTCAAAAGTGAAAAAACCCTTTCCATGGCATTGCTGTTTCAAATTGGCCATATCTCCATGTTCTGTGGACCAAATCACATGACCTCAGGGGCAATTATGTAGCCAGTGGTAGGTACTATTTATGGCTCCACCAATGCTACACAGAATTCCAACACTGTCTGGCAGTATACTGTATCTCACACACCACAATCAGAAAAACATGAAAAGGGTTTTTGAAGTCACTATAGCTGGAAGAATACCATATAAAATATCCTATGAAAACAGCTGTATCACCAGGGCCCACTAATTCTGGAAAACCTTGCACTTTTATGACACTAACTGAGAGATATGAGCTTTCCAACATGATAATTCAGGCAAAAAAAAAGATCATTCAGTCAATTAATCAAGAATACAATGCATACACTACCTTCAATCTCATACATGCCAATACCAATTCCCTTGCATTTTGGGAGTTGGAATGAGAATGCCTTCCCACAATATTTCAAATGGCCATGTGCTACTTCTTGATCCAGCCCTCTTTAGTTTCATGTGAACAAGCATTCTTTTCTAGCAGCCTAACAAACACAAAGCAATGCAACCAGATCAAACCTGTCTTGATGGAAGCATTACAGATCCTCAAGTTTTCTCTTAAGAGGGAATTGCTGAGTCTCAAATGGTAAATGACATCACAGCAAGAAATGTTATGTGATTAGGATGTTAGCTGGATCCTCATGACCATAATACCAGAACTTAGATAAGGCAATGGTACTAACAAAGTGCTAAAAGCAATCACAGCTGAGGGTTAGTCAGTCATTTCCAGATCACATTGTTATTTATTAGTATCATGCAGAATACTGTATTGTACAGGTCTTATATACTAGTCTTTTGTCCCACAAATGGCAGAGATTATTGACATGACATGAAATTTGCTATGTTATTATAATGTACTCCTACATGTCTCATGAACTTGTTTATCAACCATCAAATGCAAGAGCTTTGTACCATTGTTGTGCTAATAACTGGCTCAAGAGGGTTTTTGGGCTCTGATGATGAAAAATGATAAAATGCACAATTACTTAAATATATGTCTTGATCTACTTTCTCAATATTAGCTTCCCTTACTTCCATATCCATCTGCCTTTTGCTATACCCACTATTACCCTATAGCATATTTTTTGTCCATAGTCAGCTCTTTCTTGCAATATAATCTTTCTTTTCATTTTTACCCTATAGTCCTTCCTAGCAGGCCTTTTATGCTTCAGGTCAGATCTTCCTGCTCTGACTCTCTGCATACCTTCATCAACCAGCTTGGGTCTCATATTGCTTCTTAGTCTGCATACTTCTTCTTAGTCTGGACCCTGGTCTATGTTGCATTCATCCCATCTATAAAAGGCCTATCATATCTAGAAACTCACTTTTCCTACCTCCTCTTTTTATTCCTTTCTCTCAGATGTTCCCAGCCTGAAATTCAAGATATAATCCAACAATGACAAGTCACAGCCTTGACAGCCCTGACCAGGTGAATCATTGCATTTCTTAATGAATATTTAAATAATTTCCAAGTTCTGGCAAGTGGACCAAGCTTTTATATGCTTGAAGGTTGCTCAGTCTTGTGGCTTATGTGTGAAGGCACATCTTGGGCTCTCAGTGCTAAGTAGTTACTAGCAGGAACCAGCTATGAATCAACAATAATTCCCATTCTGTAACTTCAGTTACCCCAGTTAGTTGATTTTAAACCAGTTGTTGTAGTTTAGTTATGTTTAGTCAAAGCTGCAGATTCACTAGTACTTGACTCAATTTGGCTATGGTTAGTCAGCGATATGGCTATGGCTAAAACTGGCTAAAACTGATAACTGTGGCAATACTAACATTAACTCATTGTTCTAGATATGCATCCTAATCATAATCAACTCTGCTAAAAGATTGAAGAGTAACTTGTTGTTCAAAATAAGCTACCTATTCAAAGAATGCTGCAAAATTACTTCCATAACAAACCCCACTTTTTCTTCTTCATTCTTGGCAGCAAGATATTTGATATAAAGCTTGTTTATTTCCTTAGATATTTGAGAAGATATCCCAGATGCTTTATACATATCCACTGCCAAGAAAAAGGGATTTTCAGATCTGTTTTGAACACAAGTAAAGGAATATTGAAGCAGAAGTATAAAATCTATTCAAAAGAATGTAAAGATTATTAAAATCAAATTTTGATTAATTTACCAATGCCATTTTGAAGAACCTCTTTTTGTGTTGTAGCTGTCCTTTTGGTCTGTAATATATGAAAAATTAATATAATATATTTATATTTATATTTATATTTATACATACCATAGATATTGCATTTATTCTTTGATTAGAATTCTATAAAAAAAATGTAATTTAGCAAATATAAAACATAATTAATAGTTAATTTACTGAATAGGACTGAGGATTGGTGATTATCTGGATAATATTAGATGTCTTAAATAAAGCTTAAGGATAAAAACTGACTGTCTATTTAAATTGTAAATAAGAATTCCAAAACTATTATACAAATATCTTACCTGCTAAATGTAAGTAAAACATAAATATAAGTAACACAAAAGTATTTCATAAAAAAGTAAACTCACATCCTATATAAATATTAATAATAAGTATATGAATCTAACGATAGCAATATAGTACCTACCAACTAAAAATATCATAATTTAAAATATAATACAATTATAGCAGATTTGAAAATAAAATAACATGGATTATTAGTGAAACATGGATCACCATAGCAAATCAGGTGACTTACTTGCTACTTCAATAACGTATTAAAGACAAATATACATATGGATTAGTAATTTATGTTATAAATTCATAATATATTATTTACCCTCTGAAAAAAAAAATTAGTAGATACTAATAGTTAACATTTTTGCATATTACATACATACTATATTTTTTTAAAAGAATAGTCAATTAATTAATTAGTAACCAATATATTTCATGCAAATAAAACTCACAAGCTATTTTGAGCCAAAAAAATAACAAGTAAACATTGATACCAATAATTAGAAATACATAATATTTAGTAGGGTTCTTATTTCAAATCCATATATCACTTACTTTCTATTAATAGGAGAGTAGTAAAAGACATGATGATTAGCAGGATTCCCATTTCAAATCCACACCAGATCACTTACAAACTATTAATGGGAGAGTAGCAGAAGGCATCGTGATCAGCAGGATTCTCATTTCACATCCACATCAAACCACTTACAAACTATCAATGGAAAAGTAGCAGAAGGCATGATGATTAGCAGGATTCTTATTTCAAATCCACATCAAACCACTTACTCCCTATCAATAGAAGAGCAATAAATAATATGGTGATCAGCAGGATTCTCATTCTAAATCCATATTAGACCACTTACTCCCTATCAATAAGAAAGCAATAAATGATATGGTAATCAGCAGGATTCTCATTTCAAATCCACATCAGACCACTTACAAACTATCAATGGAGGAGCAGCAAAAGGCATTGTGATTAGAAGAATTCTCATTTCAAATCCACATCAGACCACTTACAAGCTATCAATGAAGGAGTAGCAGAAGGCATGGTGATTAGCAGGATTCTCATTTCAAATCCACATCAGACCACTTACAAACTATCAATGGAAGAGCAGCAAAAGGCATGGTAATCAGTAGGATTCTTGTTTTAAATCCACATCAGACCACTTACTCCCTATCAATGGAAGAGCAATAGAAGGCATGGTGATTAGCAGGATTCTCATTTTAAATCCACATCAGACCACTTACTTCCTATTAATGGAAGAGCAATAGAAGATATGGTGATTAGCAGGATTCTCATTTCAAATCCATATCAGACCACTTACTTCCTATCAATAGAGGAGCAGTAGAAGACATGGTGATCAGCAGGATTCTCATTTCAAATCCACATTAAACCACTTACTTCCTATCAATGGAAGAGCAATAGAAAATATGGTGATCAGCAGGATTCTCATTTCAAATCTGCATCAGACCACTTACTCCCTATAAATAGAAAAGCAGCAGAAGGCATGGTGATCAGCAGGATTCTCATTTCAAATCCACATTAGACCACTTACTTCCTATCAATGGAAGAGTAGCAAAAGGCATGGTAATCAGCAGGATTCTTATTTCAAATTCACATCAGACCACTTACTCTCTATCAATGTGAAAGCAATAAATAATATGGTGATTAGCAGAATTCTTATTTCAAATCCACATCAAACCACTTACAAACTATCAATAAAGGAGCAGCAGAAGGCATAGTGATCAGAAGGATTCTCATTTCAAATTCATATCAAGCCACTTACTCCCTATCAATGGGAGAGTAGCAGAAGACATGGTAATCAGCAGGATTCTCATTTCAAATCCACATCAGACCACTTACTCCCTATCAATGAAAGAGCAGTAGATGGCATGGTGATTAGTAGGATCCTCATTTCAAACCCATATCAGACCACTTACTCTCTATCAATGGGAGAGCAATAAAAGATTTGGTGATCAGCAGGATTCTCATTTCAAATCTGCATCAGACCACTTACTCCCTATCAATGAGAGAGCAATAGAAGGCATGGTGATTAGCAGGATTCTCATTTCAAATCCACATCAGACCACCTACTTCCTATCAATGGGAGAGCAGTAGAAGGCATGGTAATTAGCAGGATTCTCATTTCAAATCCACATCAGACCACTTACTCTCTATCAATGGGACAGCAATAAATGATATGGTGATCAGCAGAATTCTCATTTTGAATCCACATCAGATCACTTACAAACTATTAATGGGAAAGCAGCAGAAGGCATGGTGATTAGCAGGATTCTTGTTTCAAATCCACATTAGACCATTTACTTCCTATCAATAAGAAAGCAATAAAAGGCATGGTGATCAGCAGAATTCTCATTTCAAATCTACATTAGACCACTTACTCTCTGTCAATGGAAGAGCAATAAAAGATATGTTGATTAGCAGAATTCATATTTTAAATCAACATTAGACCACTTACAAACTATTAATGGAAGAGTAGCAGAAGGCATGATGATTAGCAGGATTCTCATTTCAAATCCACATCAAACCACTTACTTCCTATTAATGGGAGAGCAGTAGAAGGCATGGTAATTAGCAGGATTCTCATTTTAAATCCATATCAGATCACTTACTTCCTATCAATGGAAGAGCAATAGAAGATATGGTGATCAGCAGGATTCTCATTTCAAATCCATTACAGACCACTTACTCCCTATCAATAGAGAAGCAGCAGAAAGCATGGTAATCAGCAGGATTCTCATTTCAAATCCACATCAGACCACTTACAAACTATCAATGGGAGAGTAGCAGAAGACATGGTAATCAGCAGGATTCTCATTTCAAATCCACATCAGACCACTTACTCTCTATCAATAAGAGAGCAATAAAAGATCTGGTGATCAGTAGAATTCTCATTCTAAATCCACATCAGACCACTTACTTCCTATCAATGAGAGAGCAATAGATGATATGGTGATCAACAGGATTCTTATTTCAAATCCACATCAGACCACTTACTCCCTATCAATAGAAGAGCAATAAATGATATGGTGATCAGCAGATTTCTCATTTTAAATCCACATCAAACCACTTACTCTCTATTAATGGAAGAGCAACAGGAGGTATGGTGATCAATTGATGTAAATTCATTATACCTCATTGCATATTATATCACCTACTCTCTTTATAAATGATATAAAACAACCAGTCAGTAGGCTTTTTCCCAATTTTATCTCATGACAATTACCTAACCATTCAATAATGTAATTCAATCATTTTATCTTTATAAACTTTTCACCAACTCAAAATCTTACCTGTGTGTGTGGAAACCAGCTCATCAATGCCTCACCCAGGTCATGTTCTATCTTACTAGTTGCCCTATAGTCCACATAAGGCACCAAAGCACTATATAGCATTAATATACATATTTCTTTACACTTGACAATTTTTACTTACTATCTGACTGCAGAGCTAATGCATAGCAAGATGTTCTTCTCTTGTGCTGTAATCAACAGCATCTGCAATGATGCTTCACTCAGTGCAGCTGCAGTCTGTTCTAACAACAGGTTACATCCTGCATCAGGTCTATCCATTCCTGATAATATAATCAGCAGAATAGGAAACAACTAGAACACATGTGCACAGACCTTCCAATTTCACACATCCCCTTGGAGGATATTTCATTTTGCATAAATCCCCCCATAAATTTCTCTTGGCAAAAATCTCTTCAGCATGCCTCCTCTGCTTTGCCTGCTGTTCTTCTAAGGGCAGTCCCAGATCTGCAAGCTGTAATGCCTGTGACACAAGAGCATCCCATTTGGTAAAGACCATCACAACTGGCACTAGTACCCAAACCAGTGAGCTCAATAAGCATTATCAAGAAGAATTAATTACCTTTCCCAGTGTCACATTCACTAAAAAATCTTTCCTCTGCAACAGTGACTGCACGATGATGTTGATCCATTGAAATGCAATACCTGCTTACATTAAACTTGTTCAACCTTGGTGAA
>JBBPQW010000389.1:0-21706 GCA_038092695.1 Boletus rubropictus
GGTTGCTGCTGCCGGTAAAACGACGTCCTGACATCAATAGCTGGGATCTCGATGGTGCTACAAATGGTTAGGTCGAATCAACGATGCGACGAGTTTGCTTACTGTCACTGACGCGTTCGATGACGATGGATGGCGTTTTAGAAAAGGGGACGTCACGAAAGACTGTCCGCATCGAAGAAGTTCCCTCGAGCCTCTCACCCATATAGAGAGTATTAAGGTACTCAACAAGCTCCTCGTTGTCATTCCATGAGATTTTGTAAAGTCTGAAGCGACTGTCGAGTATAGTAGTGAGACCTTTTTCCTTGATGATCCCCCTCAGAATATTAACTGTGTCTTCGTGGGAAACAGGGATAGTGGCGCTGAGGTCGTAGTCTGTTGCTCGATCCCAGAGGGTAACGTTTATGAAGGGGGTATCTGGATGTGTGAATGATGATCAGATCCAAGAAGCCACTCGAACCAGATGCCACACACCGATGATGAAGTGGACGTGGCCAGGAGGGCAGGGTAGAGTCGACAGCTCTTGCCTATCATGCAAAGGCTTGCCTAACATAGAGATAGAGAGACGGCCAATTTTATCTTTCGCAGAACTATCATCCAAGATCGGTTGATCCTCGGGGACCTTGTAAACATGTACTTTCGGACCGTGAGGTGCTAGAGTGGGGAAAATGAGTTGCTTAAGCTTGCGAATGTTCATGCGTGGTGAAACATCGATGGTATTCGTGTCTTCGAGGGGGTCCTGGCGCACCCAGAAGCATATTTCCAAGTCGGAATCCATTTGAGGGTTTGTGTAGTGCGGCGAGATGGTAGTAATCGCGTCGCGCAAGTGTTCCCCGTGGTCGTGAGAACAAAATGCCGAACTGGGAATATTAAAGAAGTCATGGCACATCGAAACTCTGTAATGTCCGGGTGGACCAGCTCAACACGACCCTCGTCGACTCATCCCTTATGTCTTTGATACCCTTCCATACGGGGGGGCTGGTCTTAAAAGATTTGCGTGCGTATCCCACCAATAGCCATCTTTGTTTTGTTGATCTACCACAGTGGGATCAAGAATGTCGTCATCGACGATTCGAGTACGTACTTTGGCAGTCGTGGACGATCTGTTGACTCTGCTAGATGCAGGAAGGTAATCTTTGGGAGCTGGCTCGAGAGGCTCTTGCTAGCGTTGTCGACATCGCCAGGCAATACGGATTAAAGGGCGCCGACATTCACTTCATGCACGGGGACGATTATGCTGAAAACATCCTGGTAAATGTCTTCCCTCCTTCCACAAGGGTATCGATTGAAATCACTCTCTTGTAGTCGAGGAAGCGAATCACTTGTTCAACCGAGTTCTGCCCGAAGGGGTATACTCTACTCACGATATAGTCCTCCAAGTGTGCTCATTAATTCATACCGAGAGAGAGATTATTAACGCAGCGCATCGCCTTGGCCGCCAACGTATATATGAGCTTGCACAAGTTGACACAGACCCGGGTGCTTCCGAACACTTGACGGGCCGTTACAAGATCAGGGTAAACATCACTCCGTTTTTTTACGATGATCGCTTAACTAGTTCGCAGGATACAGTACCATGATGCATGCATTATGAGAACATGTACCGTATTGTTGAGTACATGCTGAACATCCTTCTGACAGAACGTAGACCACGCTGGTGTGGTCAATGCGTCCGTATGAGAGATTGCTGCGCGCCTGGACCCCTCTTCTTCGCTTGTGCCACCTTGCAAGTACTCTACTGTGTCGACGTGTGCCTTGAATAATAAGGAGTGAGAAGCATTTACGTATTGAATCTAGAAGGCCGTTTTCACCACCGGGCTGGTGTAGGGATAGACCTCCTCCGGAAAGCTCACCTCGAATTTTCATGTCCTACGTCGAATGAATACCTGAATTGAATCCCGTTGGACGACTCCGTTTGACCAAGGACAAGAACTGTTGTGTCAGCAGTAACGCCCCTGGAGGGTCGGTGGGCTTTGGGCCTCCCACGCTCATCACCTTCACCCTCATCCGATGGCGAGCCGTGTATGGCCGCGAGTACAAAATCCGAGCACCGTCCCTCGCTCCGTTGCGATAGCCACCGTCGACAACGTGGACGACGACCTCGATACGATGAGCAGCATTTCCGCGGGCGACGACCCCCGCACTTCCTCACAGACACAGCTGACTGCCTCCCAGTCGCGTTCACCGTATCTCCATTCGTCGCACCAGGCGACGGCATCGACCTCCACCTTCAACAACCCCCAAATGCCCGCGTCGACTGCGCAGTCGGGCTCATTGTCCCCCACCCCGACCCCCACCGTGCCAGGCACACCCCACATCACCGCATCGCGAAAATCATCCTCGCTCCGCCATGTCTCCAACGCTCCCCCAGCAGATCCAGCCCAGTCCATGAAACGCCGTCCATCGTCACCCTCCGCAAAAGATGGGAAACAGCATCGTAGCATGCGCGAGCAGCGAATTCGTATAAACCCCCGACTGCCCCACAGTGACGATGTCCCCATCGCACCAGCTACCACCATGTACTGGTCACGTGCACCTGTTCATGGGACGCTGCCAACGCACAACATGCGCGCGCACACCGTCACGCTCGTTGACAACGTTGCTTGGCTGTTTGGAGGCTGCGACGACAAAGATTGTTGGAGAGATACCTATTGTCTTGATACCGGTCAGTCCCCATCTCTCGTGCCTAGCCCCGCTCTTACATCTCGAGTCAGATACGATGCAATGGTCTCACCCGGAGACGTTGGGCGACACTCCTCCCCCTTGTCGTGCACATACTGCAACTCTGGTCGACCGTAAAATCGTCATCTTCGGTGGTGGAGAAGGCCCGGTGTATTATGACACCACCTACATCCTAGACACGACCACCAGGCGATGGTTTACTCCGACCTTTCCGGCCCAGTCACAACCTCCTCCCTCAGATCCTGAAGCACCTCCTCTTCATCCGGCCCCGAGACGTGCCCATACCGCGGTGTTATATAACGGCAAAATTTGTGTTTTCGGAGGAGGGAATGGTTTGACGGCACTCAATGACTTGTGGACGCTTGATGTATCTCGTCTGGATACTTCCCTCCGTGGTGTTATTAGTGGGGGCTTGAAATGGACTCTGGTCAAGACAAACGGCGACCCTCCAGCCCCGAGGGGTTATCATACGGCGAACCTGGTCGGAAACGTCATGGTCGTTGTCGGTGGTTGTGATGGTCGGGAGTGTTTCTCGGACATCTGGTGCCTGAATTTGGGTATGGTACCCTCTTGATCTTGTCGCTCCCTGAATGATTGTCACCTATCAACATAGATTCGTTAGTGTGGACACAGGTATCGCTGACGGTATCGCATCGCCGATTATCGCATACCTCAACGCAGGTTGGATCGTATCTCTTCATCATTGGCGGTCACGATGCGACATCATACTGCTCCGAGATTCTATTCTACAATCTTGGTGTGTTTTTTTGCTTGGACACCTGGTCGAGTCCACGCTGATCAATTTATTTCCTAGTGAATCTCCAGTACGAGCCTCGCGCAGTCCGTGGTAAGCCGCCGACTGCAAGAGGGTACCACATGACCATTATTGCGGACAGCAGAATATTTGTGTTTGGAGGGGTCAGTTTCACTTTTCGTCTGTCCGTCGCTAGTCCCGACTTACCGGGTGATACAGTTCAACGGGCACCAAGTGTTTGACGACGTACACATCCTTGATCTCGCTGGTTCAGCATACCTACCGCAGGTCATGAGCTTCCGGATAGACGTCGAATGACGTGACTAACGGTTCACGCCACTTTCGCACTTACAACATTACATTTCAGCTTTTCATGTATCCATCTCCGTGCGTTTTCTTGGCTCTCCACCTTTGGGCTGTCAACTCGTCTCGTGTCTCTTCGTTGATCGCATGAGCCTTTCGGACGTGTGAACCTCACGCCTCGTTGCACTGTAGTCTTGTCCTCGATTCACCTTCGTAGCGTAAATGAGTCATACCTTAATCCTACATCTCGCTCACCATCTTCACAGATATACCCTTATTTATTAGGTTTTATCCACTTTATTATACTCGCGTTCTCGCATGTCACTGTTTTTGCAATGGTACGCGTGGATGCGAAGCATTATTGAAATCCATCGTAGCTTGACTGAGTCCACTGATTCATGCCCATCCCATTCATGCCCCCCATCATTCCTCCCATCCCAATGTTGCCCATTCCCATCCCGTTCATCATCATCCCATCGCCCATTCCAGCCTCCCACACCACTCCTTCCGGGTTTTCGCCACCCATCCACATGGAACCGAGGCCCAACTGTCCCATGGCCCCCTGTCCCGGAGGATGAAACGGAGTGGCTGCCATTCCGTCCATATTCATCCCCATCATCGGCATATTCATGTTCCCCATACCCATCCCACCCATATTCATATTCACATTCATTCCCATCCCCGGCCAACCGCTCATTTCCACCGGCATCCTAACCCCAACGCCCATACCCCCCATTCCCATGCCCATCATGGGCGAAACAAGCATCTGGTTCTGCGCCACTTGATTCTGGGACATGTTTGGCCGTCCGGTCCGAGGAGGTCCCAGGGCGACACTGACGCCCCCACTGACACCGCCTCCACCAGGGAGGGAACCGGTCCGCACTGGCGATTTGGGGCGCAACGTTTCAATCTCTTGCGTGTTGGGTACGACGCATTTGCTGCCACCGAGCGCGGCGAGTTTCTTGGTGATCTCTTCCCAGTCATCTTTTTCCCAAGGTCGCGTACCGTCAGGGACGCACGATGCGCGGTCGCGGGTGAGTTCGGGGACGTGCTCGTGTTCCCCTTCGGCGAGTACGGTCACCCAGCCTCGTCGTAGGGAGGAACGAGCACGACCAAAGACTTCTAATCGACGGGTTCCGAGGCAAAAATTTTCGATCAGGGTGTACATTTCTGGGGGTTTGCGCGTTGGATCTGAGGGATCGCCTTCCCAGATGATCACGTCCGTATCTGACAACAGTCCAACGGTGACCAGGGTGATGAGCGAACACCACAATCAGGGGCGATAAGCGCAGCACGGGACAACGTACCGACATTGCAGTGCACGAACCAACTATCGGTGGATCGTCGTACGGTGCCTTTGATGCCCATCAAACAATGTTGTTTGGTCCGGGTCAACAAAGATGTCGTGGGCGGATCTGTCTATGGACGTGGTATGATCGTTGATGGTCATCGATTTGGAAAAAGTAAGTGGGATGCCGGTGCGAAAACTCACGCCAGGGCCACGATTGGAATGAAGATTGGTCTTGACCCAGACGACGTCTTCGCACCTTCTGTAGCCCCATTTTGCGAGCACTTCACGACCCCGCTCAAGACCCTCGCCTGCACCACTTCCGACCCACATGAAGACGAACGACGGATCCGCGGCGAGAGAGGGCACTGGGAATTCCTGGAGCTCGTCCCAGTCGAATGAAGACGAGAACGGGGGGTCGAGGAGAATCACGTCGAACTTGCAAGGATGTAGTGAAGAGAGGTGTTGAAGAGGTAGGTAGCACGAGGGCGCTGCGTGGGTATCGACAGACTCTTTTTTGAGATTGAGCAAACGCTGTTGCTTTGGGTATCTAATGCGAATTTGGCACGCACAGAACGGGTGTATGTGTGTATGTGTATGTGAAGAGCGTTTGATGAATGTCAAACGAGGACTTACTCCTCGAAGCGCCGTTCGAGTTCTGCTCCGACGACCCAGTTCTGGGGCCATTCGCCGCTGTCGACGTACCTCTGAGAGTAGTCATTACGGATCGTCTCTTCCTCGGGGACATAATTGGGATAACGTGCGAGTCGTGCACGTTTGGCGGGTGGAAGATCTGGCCTTTGAAGTGGTTTCGGGCGTGGCGCTAGCAAAGGGGACGATGGTGGTGATGGCGATGGCGATGGCGACGGCGACGGTATGAGTGGAAGCTTGAGGAGGTCCTGCGGTGGTGAAGGGAGCGCACGGAGCTGACGGCGGTTGTTTCTCTGGACATCGCGGACGCGCCCGACGAGCCCGACGTGTGTAGCGAGGACGCTCTCTGCAGAGCTGAGCACGTCGGCTGTGAGTGTCATGGCGGTGAAGGGACTATGAGACTTTCCTAATCGAGGTCTTCAAACTCGACGCGGTATCGGAAAAGCGTCGACCGCCATGGGGAAAGCGACAAAGGCTTCGCGCAAATTTGCCTCGAGCGGCCAACTCAAGAAAACGATCCAGTCGAGGAAAAAGCACCAACAGGTCAAGAAGAAAATCGAGAACAGACGCGGTGCGAGAGGCAAAGGCAAAGACAAAGCACCTGCACAAGACGGCGACAGTGAACGGAATGACGCGCAAGAGGAGAACGAGGAGACAAAGTTCGTCCAAGAGTACTGACAGGATCGTGTGCTGACCTGCATCTCGTAGTGTCGACGGAATGACCGTAGATGACTTCCTCGGTGCCGGATTCATGGAGAATGATTCCAACGATGGAGATGTATGGCGTGGTTCATCAGTTGACTGCTGACATACTCTGAAGTTTTGCGCTTTTACAGCTGGACATGGAACAGAACGACTCTGATACAAAGGAAGGCGAAGAGGAAGACTCTGCGGATGACAAGTCTTTTGCTTCAGTCGATGATTTAGAAGGTATGTCTTTGTCCGGTGACATGATCGTCAACTGCAAATACTGTATTGCCAGACGAGGGCTTCGCGCACATGCAGGAACTTTCCAAGTTGGCGGAGAAGGACCCCGAGTTTTACAAGTACCTTCAAGAAAATGACAAAGAGTTGCTGGAGTTTGATCCCGAAGACGCGTCTGTTGATGAGGATGAAGAGGAGGAAGGTGTTGGAATGGAGAGCGAGACATTGCCTATCTTCACGAAGGACATTCTACGCGGATGGCAAAAGGCTCTGCTGGATGTAAGTCTCTCCCTGCGTTATGCTGGCTCTCAGTGACATGTTCTTCAGCATCATTCCTTGCGCGCATTGAGAAAACTCTTGATCGCATTCCGTTCTGCCGCACGTATGAACGAGGATAATCAACCTCTTGTTTGGCGTATTGACAACTCGGCAAGTAAGTGGTTATTGAACCTCATTCTGTAGTATTGCGCCAACAGCCAATCTCCAGTGTACAACAAGCTCGTCACAACCGCTTTCAAATTCACCCCAGTCATTCTCTTCCATCATATTCCCTATAAAATTCTTTCTAACGGAAAATAGTATGTGACACATGCATTTACTGCCCGGCCATGTTCCTCATTTCCTGTAGTAAGCCACCCACGCAAACAACAAAACAAAAGGCTCTGCAGAAGCTCATCCTATCGTATTTCAACAATGTCGTCCACCTAATTCCACAGCTTACCGACAACGAGATGCTTCAGCTCGCCTTTGCAGAAAGTGCCAAAATCCTACCGTACGTTATCACGAGTCGGAAAGCAGTCAAGGCGTATTTAAAGGTATGGTTAATTCAAGCTGTTGATGGACCAGTAATAATTAGACACACATTTACAGCAATGTCTAAAGGTTTGGTCTTCAGGAGAAGACAGTGTACGAATAACGGCGTTCTTGTCGATCAGAATGCTTGCAAATGCCGCCGATGATGCCATGGTGGACCTTGTCATGAAGGTTGGATCTTGTTCTCATGCATGATCCCATCGCTCATGGCCATCTCAGAGCACGTACCTTGAGTTGGTGCGCTCCTCGAAATCCACGAGCTCCCATAAATTACCCTCCATCTATTTCGTGAAAAATTCAGCCTCCGAAATTTTCTGCTTGGACCATGCGACGGCGTATCAGAATGCGTTTGGATACATAAGGCAGCTTGCGATTCACCTCAGGAATAGCATGAAGACAGAAACAAAGGCACGTCATTGATTCTGGTCGCTGATTTTTTCTCGCGTGTCCCAACTGACTGGATTGGTGCCCTCAGGACGCATACCGGCAAGTATACAACTGGCAATATGCACATTCCGTCGACTTCTGGTCCCTTGTCCTGGCCAGGGCATGTAGCAAAGAAGTACAAGCAGAGCGAGGGGAAGAGAGCGAGCTCAGGTCCCTCATTTACCCACTGGTTCAAGTGAGCTTGGGTGCAATCAAGTAAGATTCCCTGTCACTTGTATGTGGAATATTGTAACACGCTTTCAGGCTCGTATCCAACGCGTGTTCGTATCCCTTCCATCTACACATCGCTCGGTCGATGCTCCAACTGTCGCGCCACACGAATACGTACATCCCACTTGCGCCATACCTACTCCCCATTATTTCATCGCAGCTTACATCATCGAGCAAATCCAAACCGTCGACGCTTCGCCCTGTGGACTTTGACTCCAGTATCCGGGCGCCGGCGCAGTACCTCAAGACGCGAGTGTACAGGGAAGGTCTCGTTGACGAAGCGGCGTTCACCCTGGCCGAGTGGCTGATAAGTGCACCCGTTCACGGGAGTATCGCCTTTCCCGAGATAACTGTTCCCATCGTTGTCTCTCTTCGTAAAACGATCAAAACTGCCAAGTCGAAATCAAAAGGGGAGATACAGAAGGAAGTGGGCGTCATTAAAGGACTAGTGGAGCGCATTGAAGAGAGTGCGAAATGGATGGAACAGAAGCGAAAGGGTGTCAGCTTTGGCCCTGGAAAGCTGTCGGATGTGGAGATGTGGGAAGCAAACCTTAGGGTCGATGATTCCCCCCTCGCCGAGTACATCAAGGTTCAGCGTAAGGCGAGAGCGAGGAGGAAAAACTTGATTGAAAAGGTATGTACAGCTGTGGGTTGTCCGACGAATTCACTGACTCATGTTCGTGATGCAATGTAGGCCGCAAAAGGTGAAGACGAGATCTTGGAGGATATTTGATGATGCGAGGGACGTACTGAATAAGAGTGGCGTCGAATATAACTATTTCTGCCTGAAATCGAGGAGTATGCGAACCAGGAGAGATGACTTGTCATATGAATTCAGTTTCATCCATTCCTACGGACCATGGCTGCCTGGAATGCGATGTGAGCTCACAGAACAAGAAACTGTCATCAGATTTTGATGTCCCTTTCGGACTGGAATCAATCCATCTTGGGAGCCAGACGGGCGCCGATCCTCGGACGTGGTGAAGGATTACAAGTAGTTCAGAGAAGACACCTGACGAGATCTAATTTGATGTTTGACCGCAGTACGTCGGGTCAAACCAAGACATGGCGGGGTACAGAATGACTTGGGCCTATCTCCAAATGCCGAAGAAGACCTGCCACCATGGCCGCCGGACACCCTTTGCGCTCCTTTCGTACCCTTGGACCAGACGTTCATAGTGTTTGGGCATCGACGCGGGCTCCAAGGTCTTTTTAGACAGAGGGTACTGCGAACCCCGTCTTGAGGAACGACGGAGTGCACGCAGGCAAGGATAGGCTCACCCTGTGTTGCACGCCGTTCCTCAACAACACGCTCGCGGATTGTACCGCGTCTGGGGATAGACGTGGGTGCGTCGAGAGCGACTCGAGAAATTTCTTTAGCTGTATGTTGGGGCGAAACGGGTCTGTGGGCCATGCAGCTGCGATGGCTCTGAGCTTCTGGGCATGTTTGGACGCTGCCATGGAAGGGTGTGGATGGCTGAGGCAAGAGCTGAATCGGACTCAAAACCTTCGCGGAAAGGTAGACGTAGAACGTTTTACCTTTGTGCAGCCCTCGTTTGCAACTTGAGCGTAGTCCTTGCGTTTTGAATTTTCGAGTCAAGATGCAACATCCGGGCAATCGTCGATGTGAGCATCGCCTCGACTTGACAGTCGTCGCAGCGTCGCGATCTCCATCAGACTCGTCGCTGGCGCAACACGGCCGCATTACTGCCGTTTTCGTCCCCAAGGTGCCTGTCAGGTGGTCATCGTCCACGCAGCTCTCGTCGCTGCCATACACATTTCCTGGCCATATCAACCATGGTATGCTGCCGTAGACCGGCTTGTGGGGGCGATCAGTACACCAACCGACCGCAGCAGCCCCCATCAAGCGGGGTTGTTCAGCAACAGCCAACTGCCCAGGCGGCACCCCAGATTTATGAAAAGCCCGCGCTATTAGCCGGCCCATCGCCACCTCCACCGAGCTTTCGCTCCAACTACCCCCCAGTCCACGGGAATCCAGACGTTCAGCGATGGGGCTCTGGGTCGCCCTCACCCCCACCGGGTAGCGTTCATCGAGGCATGCATGTGGCGGTGCCGACTCCGCTATACCCCAATCCTGTCCACGCACCACCCCAACATACGTCTACTTCCCCGTCCATAGCGGCTTCGATGACGCGCGCGGCCACTTCGATACCCAGGAATGAGTTTGGTGGCCCTCCAGACGAGGGCCGCATGTCTATATCCATCGACTTTGGTACGTTATCAACCACAGCACGTAACCCTGATCGCAGATGCCGACGTGTGTACTTGTAGGAACTACTTTTTCCGGTGTGGTAAGGGTGCATCTGGCTTTTTGAATCGACTGTGGTTTTGAATTTGAAAACAACAAGGCGTATGCATCTTCACGCATAGCGTCTGGTGCTATCCAACAAATCCTGCTTTGGCCGGGCTCGCTTGAGACATTTCGCAAAGTGCCGACATGCCTTTTGTACGACGAACACGAACAGGTCCTGGCATGGGGACTCGAAGCCAAGAATTCAAGTCCCATGCCAGGCACGTTCCGATGTGAATGGTACCCGTACACGCTGGTCGTTTTCGTCCGCGCTATCTCACTTTTTTTAAACCCAAGGTTCAAACTCTTTCTTGAGCCGCGCGCACTACGCGATGAGAGTGTTATCGACCCGCGATTACCGCAACTCCCAGTAAGTCTCCGCTGTGTGTGATACACTCGTGGACAAAAGGTTTTACCCCCCCCACCCCTAACAGCCCGGCAAAACGGCCATGAACTTGATTGTCGATTTTCTGACCTGTCTGTGGGAGTATGCAAAGGCGGAGATCACACGAGAGATAGGGGCGGTTGCAGACCTGAGTATGTACCTATGTTCCACCCCTCGTGGAGTGTGCATCACTGACGGTCCATAGACGATGCCGATGTTGTCGTGACTTGTCCTGCGGCGTGGGATGCCAGAGGATGCGATCTCATGCGGGCAGCCGCCATTGAAGCCGGACTTGTGCAATCAACACATGCTGGAGATGTCCATTGGCGTGATCGACTTCGCATCATCACGTTCGTTCACATTGTTCCGTCACAGCCTACGACGTCCCGCTCTAACGATCTATCTTCAGCGAACCTGAAGCTGCCGCGATGCATTGCACACGTGTGACGGGCCTTCATAAACTCCGTCCGAGTCAAAACTTCATGATTTGTGACGCTGGAGGCGGTACAGTCGTACGAGTTTTTTTTTTTTACCCATCGCATATTATGGGCTGACCTGTCGGCCGAAAGGACCTAGCCTGCTACAAGATTATCGGACATGTGGGTCAGAATGGGAATCTCGAGATTGCGGAGATCTGTGCACGGTCAGGGGCCAACTGTGGCTCTCTTTTTCTGGATCTTCGGTTCCGGGAACTTGTCAAGACGTTGTTGGCGGATCACCCCGTGCACCTCGGTGCAGCAAGTTTGGCATATTTCATGCATTCATTTAGTCAGACCGACAAGCTTGCGTTCAAGGGCGAAGCCGATGATGGTACGAGTTCGCCGCGCGGAGCTACCCGTCGTCTAAATGAACGCCGCAGAAACCTATTTCCATTTTACATGCTTCAACGTTCAGGATCCGAATGACACCTCTGTGGGACTCATCAATGGCGAGCTTGCGATACCAGGAATTTTGATTAGGCAGGAAGTCTTTGATCCTATCGTCAATCAAGTGAGTGACCGTGTGTTGTCATGACAGATAATCGGTGGCTGACGGTTATCTAGGTTGTGGGGATGATCGAAGAGCAAGCGAGGAAAATCGAGCAACGGATTGATGCATTGCTTCTTGTGGGAGGGTTCGCTGGAAGCGAGTACCTTTTTAGAAAAGTGGAGGCAAGTTCCTGGCGTCAACTACCGATCAAGTAAATGTGAATGTGTGCGTGTGTAGGCCAAGTTCGCTGGCAAGATGAAGGTGATCGCACGGCCATCTGACGCTGATACGGCAACCCTGCGTGGCGCTGTGCAGTACGGACTCTCGCGCAAGACGATCGTGTCGACGGTGATTGCTCCCCGGGCGTACATTATGAAAGTGAGTATGGCTGTATTTTGTATGCAGAGACGTACTAAGTGAAGCGGCTGGAGGTGAAACTGCCATCGGAGCCCGAAGATTGGTTGAAGCGACCGGCATACATCAAGGAGAACAACGCCAACATGTCTATATGTGAAAATCGGTAATGAAAATTCCCTTCTGGTCTAGGAGTCCAGATTGGTGACCGGACGATTAGGCTGCAATATTTGGTGATGAAGGGTGCGATCTTGCGAAAGGGGTAAGGCTTGTCAATTTTTGCCCAAGCCCCGCATGGCTAACCGGATGCGACTCGTGTAGGCAATACGTGAAGACCAAGTTTTGGTGCGGGACGCGATTGAATTGGATGTGACGGCGTTTTCCTGAACGTTTTTCCAGCAAATTTTCACAGAACAGTCAAGGTAGGGGTTGCATGAGTGCATTCCAACGCTACTGACTTGCTCACACAGACTCCAGCTTCGTGGCTGTCCTGTACACGTCTGAGTCGGACAAGATCATGCGATATACGGACGAGGCAAGGCTCTGATAGTCGGATGACACGTCACGGATATTCCAAGTGACGGTTTATGCCACAGGGCGAAACGACGGAGCTCTGCAAATGGACGGTGGACCTTGGCTCGTTACCCACGTTCCAGCAGAATGCGAGTATCCCGCAGCCCAACGGGTTCTATACAGGTAAGGAGAGCCATGCCAGACGGAGATGAGACTGACTTGGGTGCAGAATTCGAGCTCGGGTTGGAGATGGACAGCGCGGAGGTGCGGGGTGTGTTGTTCTACGAGGGACAAGAGTGGAGTCGGGTGGTATTTGATTTTTTGAACTGATTTTTGGTTTCTTTTTTTGTTATTTTTCATTGTGGAATATATAAAAAAATGTCGGCCAGAAGGGTAGGTCCGGTCACCGGTCCTCTCCGCTCCCTCGGACAACGCCGAGTCTGATCCGTCCCTCCATCACGTCCAACATAAATCCATCCCGGCAGACATGTCTCTTCCTCCCTCTCGTCCCCTCCCATGAAGCTCCTTCAAGATCTCCACTCCGTCCGGGTCCCCGACGCCCGCTTCATAAACTGGGGCCGCACCTTTTCATGCGTGCCCCTCGCCGTCTTCGAACCCGAGAACGTCGACCATTGTCGGCGCATCCTCGAGCTCGCCCACCGCAATCACCAGGTCGTCCGCGCAATCGGAGTCGGTCACTCGCCCAGCGACCTCCCATGCACCTCCGGCTACATGCTGCGCACCACCAAGCTCAATCGACTGTTAGAGGTACGTCAATCTAGCCGTGATTACCTCAGTCCGCTATGCACATCGCAACCCAGGTCCACGTCGAAAAATGCTATGTCGTCGTGGAGGCCGGTATCACGCTCGACGCACTCCATGCCCAGCTTGCCAAGTACGGTCTTGCGATGATCAACGTCGGTTCCATCTCCGACCAGACACTCGGCGGCATCATCACCACCGCGACACACGGAACGGGCATCAACTATCGCGTTATCTCCACTCATGTCATCGCCTTGTCGCTCTTATTGGCCGATGGAGCCCGCGTGTCCTGTTCTCGCCAAGAGAGACCCGATCTCTTCATGGCATCTATTTGCGGCTTAGGCAGTACCGGTCTTATCTTGTCCGTCACGTTGCAAGTCGAACCTGCGTTTCGACTCAGAGAAACTCAGCGCTCGCTCAGGTTTCATGAATGCATCCGAAATATGGATGCACTCGTCCAAGCTTCCCAACATGTTCGGATATGGTGGTACCCAGCCGCTGACACCATTCGGGTCTTTTCTGCAGATCGGACCGTGGAGGTAAGTAATCTGTTCTGTCACAGATGCCCTCTCCTTACCAATCCACCTGTCGGAATCTCGATTTCGCCAGCCGAAGCGCACAGTGGGAAGCTGGCTCTGGCAGACCTTTTTTGGCTTCCACGTGCTTCAGTTTATCCTCTTTTTGGGTCGCTATTTTCTCTCCCTCAACGTTTTCGCGACCAAGTTTGCAGTTTGGCTCGCCAGCAATCACATTGTTGCCGTGGATGACAGCTATCGGATATTTAATCTAGATGTCAGAGTGAGTCCTCGTCAGTCGCTGATCCTTGTCCTGGTAACCGATGCACTTCTGGAAGTTCCCCCAACACACGACAGAGTGGGCCATCCCTTATGTAAACACTCGACGCTGTCTGCAAGACCTCCACGCATGGCTAGCCCTGGAATTTTTGGATCCCAACGGCTTACGACCACACTTCCCCATCGAGATTCGGTTCTCGGACAGTGACGACATTTGGCTCAGTCCGAGTAACGGTCAGCAGACCTGCTGGATCGGAATCGTCCAGTTCAAGTGAGGGCAGCGTTTTCGTCATGCATTCATGTCATCCCTGACATCACTCACTAGACCCTACGACTTGGAGGTGCCGTATCAAACGTTATTTGAACGTTTCGAAGCGATTTTGCTCCGCCACGGCGGACGTCCCCACTGGGCAAAAGCACACCCTGTCCGACCGGATGCCCTTCGTGCCATGTATCCTCGCTTCGACGATTTTGTTCGCGTGTTGGAGGATGTCGACCCCCATGGGATCTTCCGTAATGAATACATCCAACGCCACATCTTTGGCAAGACAGGCCCCGAATTTGATGGCGGCGTGTTTAGACATCATGCTACCCTATGAAACAAATTTGATCCAGGTACTGGTTACCGATATTCACATTTCCTGTGTTTTTTTTATCATACACATTTTTCTTCAACATATAGTTATGCGAGTACACCTCTTTTTCTTTATAGTCATACCGCATCCACACGCTTGTTTTGCTCATAACCCTAACTGTTGTTTAATAGAATCCCTCACCAGTCGTTCGTATTCCTACATGTAGTTTCGCATTGGATAATCATGTAAGAACGTGGAGGGGTGTTTGCCTACCGGTCTGTTGTCACGGTAGAGTTTGCAGCAATCGATGTTGGCGCCGCTTTCCAAGTTCGGCTCTACCGGTGGCGATTCAAAGATGAGAGTTAATGAATGATACAAATCGAAGGTTCGAGGTGCGTACCTGCAAGCATTGAAATGACGCTGAGAATAACCTTTTCGACGCTCTGAACGGGACTCCAACGTTCGGATGCCTGTTCATACATGGTGGGATCGTCGCCGGGCGTATGTAAGATCGATATACAGACGGTGCCGTCTGCGTATACTGTCCGCCACGATTCGGCATTTTAGAGAGTGAGTGGTGCGAGAAATGCAGACGCAAAGCATACTGTTGGGATGGAACAACGGGGGGTCGAATTTCATCTTGAAAGGCGACAAGGGATAATCGTGGGGCTGTGCGACAGGTAGATGGGGACGACGATGAAGCGTGTGGTGTTGAAAGAAAAACGTACAAAGATGAGTTTGGCGACAAAGACGCCGCCGTCCTGGGGGTTCGACGGGTCGCAAACCATTTTTTTTTTTTTTTTTTCGTGTGGAGGGAGGAGGAACGCACGAATGGGGTATCTTTGGGACCACATATCAGTGCTTCCCAAGTGAAAAAGTCTGATTCCGATATGGGACCTGTCGTTCGTCGTCGAACGTAGAAAAAACAAGGTGAAATATGAAAACCGAGAGGAGGCGCACCTGCTGTAAACATGCCATCGGGAGAACCTTCAGAGGATTTGCTGTGAGAGTAAGAGAAAAAACAAGGGGGCGAACCTCCGGAGGTGAGTTGCTTGTACTCTGTCATCAGCCGACGTAGCGCAGTCGCACTGTTCCCCGTGGATCCTCTCGTACTCATCATCTCTCCTTCTCTCGTTTGCAGACTCTTCTATGCGTGGCTTTCGTTGCGAGAGAAAGTGTCCCAAGGTTAACCCTAATGGGCAATAATAATAATAAATTCTGCAAAAATAATAATTTCCATGGTCCTCATAACAAAAGCCGTGCAAAAAAAAAAAAAAAAAAAAAAAAGAAAAAAAGAGTACACTTTCGACTCTCGCTTCGCTCCCAAAGAAAAAGCCGAGTCTTACCAATTTGGTGTACGCTCGAGAGACATTGCCGGCCAGGGTTGCGCGCGCACACGCGGATATTTAAAACTCACCTGCGCCAGCCTGTCGGTTAGCTTGGGAAGACAATGCTTCCTTTTCTCACCCCGCATGTCAGCAGTCTCAGCTCCCCATTGCTACGGAAAAAGGAACACTGCCTTGTGTCTCCAGTGATAGATACCGCGTACAGCCCTGGACAGAGGCACGGAGAAATTATAGTCAGCACATCCAACGAGGGTGCACCGGTTGAAATGTGCCCAGTGTTGAGTTTGTGAATTCTGGCGCTCTCATCTGCGGTAAAAAGGCGGCACGCCACTCAACATGATGACCCGGCCGTGGCGGGCGGCTTGCATATCATATCCTTTTGGAACGGCACAGCAACACAGCTTAGCGGATGGACTGATAGGATCTCATACGAAAAAAGCGGTGGTAATCAAGTTCCTTGCTCAACGCCACGGTTGCCAAGAAATGAGATCCATCATACAGGACGGCAGGCTGCAAGATACGACTTTTCAAGCATCATCTAGAATGAGGCGTGGTACAACGTTCATGGCCATCAACTGAGGTGATAGCGTCGTTTTTTTTTAGAAACAAAAGAAACGCGGGCGGTGGATTCATGACTCACCTCTTGGAAGAGCAATTTGGCGGCATAAGGAATCGTCAGTGTCGCCATCTTCTTCGAACTTTTGCAATATGGGCACCACCCGTTATAGCCCATCAGACCACATTCCTGGCACGCGTTCACTTCGAATTTATCGGATGAAATCATGAGACGCTCGAGTAATAGTTGGGTCGCCCCGTAGCCAATAAGGCAGTCGCGTTCCATTTCTCCAAGCCGCAGTCCTCCCTCCCGGGACCGGCCCTCGGTCGGTTGCCGCGTCAAGGTGGCGCGCGGCCCTCTGTGTGGCGCTGTGAGTAAGCAAGCCTATTCTCGCCATCAGAGCGTACCTTGCTCGAGCATGCATCTTGTCCATCACCATGTGTTCTGTGACCGAAGAAAAAAAAAAAGCAAATTAATTGGGTGGCGCGCAACGAGTGACACGGGAAAGTGTTTTCTTACTCAGTTTCTGCAGAAAAAAAAGGCCGAGGTTGCATGAAGCGCTATTGGAATGGAGAAAGCTGTCGTAAGCTTACCTGGTAATAGATGGGGCCGAAATAAACGTAAGCTTCCATTGGTTCACCGGTGATGCCACTCGTAAGCATATCTTTCCCTGCATAATTGAAGCCATGCTCGATCAAGATCCGAGACATGTCCTCCACCTGGACGAACCACTATTCAGCCGGACCAACCATAAAATTCAGTGAGAGGTACCTTGGATCCACCAAACGCGGTCCCGTACTGAAGCTTGCCACACAGAACACCTGCCTGGAGTCATGGGTGAACGTACGGCCGAGGAGAGGAAGGCAGGGGACGATCACCTTGCCGGCCAAGAGCTCAATCATCTTCCCTACGGTCATCCGAGAGGGGAAACCGTGAGGATTCATAATGGTGTCTATAAAATGACGTTAGCTCCGTGAAGCCCTACAAGTCGAAATCCTACCAGGATTAATTCCCTTGCTGTCGAATGGCATGTCCTCCTGGTTCACGATTAATCCACAAACCCCCTTCTGTCCATGTCGGGAAGAAAACTTGTCCCCTAATTCTGGCCTCCGTGTCTGGCGGATCAGGACCTTGATCAAGGTCTGGTCGTTTTCGGTGTCGCTAATGAGAACCTTGTCAATGTACCCAGCGACCGGGGATTTGTAAGCCATTGGTGTGTTCTGATAAGGGACCGTGGCAGCTTGACCGGTAAATGTGTTGTCATTTGCATTGGTCGGGGTCTGCTTGTTCACATAAATATCCCCCGGGTCGACTCTTTCCCCAACGCCTGCGAGACCGTCCAACTGGATGATGTCGTACCTTTTTTGGATCGTGCCATTCTCATCGAGCGGTGCGTCCGCGAGTCGATCAAAACTAGGATGGGTCCAGGAATTGGAAAAAAAAAACCCCGCTACTGTAAGAGGAAAACACACTTACGTGCCGTTGGGATATTTTCGGATAAGTGTGGCATTCTTGCGCAGTACTTGACATCTTCCATAGCCACGATCCAGACTAGCCTAAACCCGCTCCAATAAGCCTCCGAAGTACAGAACGAAAGCCATGACTTGCTTTATTAAGGATTAATGCGTCCTCGATATCGTACCCAGAGTAACTCATGACGGCTACTGTTGCATTTTGACCGGCGGGCAGGCGATCGTAGCCAATCAATTCGATTGTCTTGGTCTTGACCATCGGTTGTTGAGGGTAGACAGACAGGTAGAGAAGGGTGTCGATCCTATTGAACTGGTTATAACCAATTGCGCCAATCGCTTGTTTACCCATGGCGCATTGATACGTATTTCGTGGGGATTGGTTATGGTGGGGATATGGAATGAGTCCGGCGACAGCACCTAGGATGGTGAAGGGTTCGATCTCTAGGTGCGTCGTCGCAGGGACGATGTCCGATTCATACAGGGCAATGTACGAGTCGTTCTCCTCGTTGACGTCGAGATACTCCACAAGACCACGGTGTAAAAAGTCGTCAAACGACATTCTTCCCGCTTTCAGTTGCTGTGCATCCAAGTCACATCAGTAATTAATACATCCAACGCGTGAATTGTGCACTGACGGTGACGTGTTCCAAATTGACTTTCGGGGCCCCATTTTCAACGATTATCATCGGTCGACATATTCGTCCTCCGTCGCTTGCAATATGAACAGCGCGGTGATGGTGATTTACATAGACACCAACAAATTCACTGAGACGACCCGCCCTGCGCAGCCTTCGGAAGTTGGCGACAAACCGGGCAGGATATCGCGTTAAACCGACGATTGTTCCATTTACATTAACGACAAAAGTATGAGGACCGTATATCTCCGTGCCGGTGGAGAGACTGATGTCTGAAGAGCATCGTTGATGAATTGTTGGAAAATAACATTAATCGGGTACAAACCTTCCACTCCGAGCATGAAGGTTAAACGTATAATAGGTTCCTCCTCGACGTCCGTGGTAATGTGTGTCATAAGCGCGAGATTCTTCACAAGACCGCAAGCTTCCCCTTCCGGGGTATCGCTGGGACAAAGCATACCCCATTGACTAGGCTGCAAGGCACGCGGTCCACTGACCTTACGAGTCTTCTCAAACTGAGACGAGATACGGGTCATCATGCCGAGAGCAGATATAAAGCTCAGCCGGCTTAGAACGTGAGTGACACCCGCTCTTTCCATCTTGAACCGTTTCAGAGACCAGTTTCCAGTAGAGATCGCGCGAATGAAACCCGAGGTGATGTGATCACCCTGAAACTGCATGGTGTTGAATGCGTCAAATTCATTCGTCCGTGAAGGTTTTTTCAGGACCTTGTCGATCGCGGACTTGAGGTTCGCATTACAAGTCTTGAATAGATCCTCAAAGAGCAACGCCAATAGCTGACCGGCGCTTAAAATTGAGTTTTGTGTGAGTATCGCAATATGTTGGACATTTCGGGTACAACGCACAGCTCCAGACGCTTGTTACCAACATAGTCACGATCGTCGACCATCTTCTCGTCGTCCATGGCCATAAGAACGCGCCGAGTCATAGTCGCGACGAAGATAGCCTTTGACCTAAAATCTAACCCGACGACAGGCACATGAGCCAACACGATTGTCGCTAATGCTTCCAATGCTTCTTCCCAGGCTGGTCTTCGTGGACCCACTACCTTGCGATTAACCTTTACCCTAGACCCGATCCATTCCAGGGCCTGATGGCGAGTGAATATCCCGAGTTTAGCTGCTTCTTCTAAATTTGCAGCGAAGGCAGACTTGTAGGCGTCCGTGGTACCAGCCGTGAGTAGAAGGATTTCTTTGTCCGATTGGATACCAAGAGCCTTGAGAGCGATGACAATCGGAACGTCCTCGTGAATCGAGTTGTGACGAAGATATATCCTACCCTTTTTAGTAGCTACGTAGGTTTTGGACTTGAGACCACCGTGGGTTGAACTAGATGAACACGGGTGCTGTAAGAGAAGAACCTGTAGGAGATGATACGTTGATGCTCACGAGGTGCAGGAAGCCTGAACGATGCCCTTGACGGAATCCGTTTCCAGGATAATTCGGTTCTTGCTCAGCTGCTCCTGGACAAGGATGACCTTTTCGGTACCTTTCACAACAAAGTATCCGCCGGGATCGAGTGGACATTCAGACATGCGTGCCAACTGTGCTTCGGAACGCCCGGTCAAGATACATTTATTGCTACGCAGCATAATGGGCAAACGGCCAATGTTCACGTTCGGCCTCCGCACGACGTTCTTGCCGCGGGTATATTGAATTGTGACGAGGATGGGTGCACTGTAGGTTATGTCGCGTAGTCGACATTCATGAGGGGTGATACTCTTGTCGATAGCATCTAGATCAGTGCGGTCAGGGAAGCCAACGTGGATGTCGGTGTATTTGAGCCAGAATCTGGGATCTACGTCCGAAGTGATTTTGTTGTTGGCTTTGACGATGTTCTTGATGTCGGTATCGACAAAGTAGTTGAACGAGTCGATGTGCTGCTTGACGAGACCTTTCACTTGGAGGAAGGCAGGCAATAAGAGCCATTTGTCCTGTAAGACCGGTTGTAAAGATACGAGCTGGAGAGAGATTTGGAACGAACACACCTCGATGTTTTTAATCGGATCTGCTAGACCCAACCCGCACCAGTTTGTGCGGCCCAAATGCTGCCATTCCTCGTCCTCTGCGTCAACGACCATGACGCCCACAGCAACCGCACGACCACTGCGATGATGATTGGCGAACTCTGTCAGTGAGCGTACCTCGAGCGGAGTTCGTGGGACTGGTCAAACCCGACATCGACAAGCTTATGCGGTTCATGGCTACCTTTCAGAAAACGTGAACGACTCAACGTTGGTCCAGCTTAGGGACCTCACTGATACATTGTCGACTTGAAGATTTGGGTGTAGCGGCCAAGTCTGGTCAAACGACGTAGTCACAGGTAAGTAACATTCTTAGGTCCGCCTAGCACTCGTTATCTTCGTGGTTTTACCACTCTTTGTCCAAATTTCGTTCACGAAACGGTGTCAAACCATCAGGCAAGCCCCCTTGGTTGTAAGCAACAGGGATGGACGCCACACACATACTCACCAGTTTCTATGGACTGACAATGACTCCCTGAGATCACGGTCCTTTATACCCCTCCCTGGAGCTCACGGAGCCTCCGAATGATATCACATTTAATCTTTCATCAAGCATGTCCAATATCAATTGGGTGTGTCTTGCCTCACTACGCCCCTCCGAGACCACACAAAGCGCGCTCAGCGCATAGGTCTGAGATTTGCTTTTGACATTCAGGATATGTATGACGGTAATACCATACGAATTATGGCCTTGTTCGTTGTTTCCAGGTCACCTTACATGCGCAAACTTTATTCTTGCTAGCTGTGCGAACGTAGGTCAGGTTGTCGCTCTTCCACCCGAGGACCGAGGTAAGCACTATCATCGCAGCCGCGAAGTCGGCGTCTTGTTTAGTAGTCTGATCTTCCTGGAATAGGGCAGCCCAACCCTCCGAAGTGGAGTATTCGGACCATGCATTCGTATTTGCCGGTGGAACAAGGCCA
>JBBPQW010000390.1:0-21660 GCA_038092695.1 Boletus rubropictus
CCAGATTATTTTGCACGGGTGTGCCCGTCAAAACTAGACAGTATCATCATCAGCTAACCTGGCGAACGTGACATTAAATTGGACGACGCTTACTTAGTCGGTACAGGGAACCCAGTCCCTGGATCTTGCTCGACACCTGCGTGTCCGAATTCTTGATTCTGTGACCCTCGTCGAGGACACAATAATACCATCGTCGCGTCTTGAACCAGCTACCGTCTGAAACGTACGAGTCATACGTTGTGAGACAGAGGTCGAACTTAATTTCTTCGTTGCGGATGGCGATCTTGAGACGGTCTCGTTCGGGCTGAGTTCCATGATATCGCAGGACGTTAAAGGAAGGTAGCCAGCGAGCAGCTTCCTATTCCAACCACAACTCGTTAGCATTCTACCAGGATAAATAAGAGAATAGAACATTTTGCCAAGAAGATAAAACAGAGAGAGGACATATGATGAGATGAGGATCTTGAGGGTCTATAAGACACGTCATGTCAACGAAACACACTAACTGCAATGACAACACGGACTTTTTGAATGTTCCCTGATGTACGCAAACAGAGAAAGGGTCTGGAGATTGATCAGGATGCAACCGCGCTCGCAGGTGCTCTGTCCAAACCTGTAGCGTCTTCCCGAGACCCATCTCTGCGAATCACTATCAGACTGATATGATACTGTATGTATTCGCACGCAGACCCACCATCTCCGAGAATGCAGTTCATCCCTTCAAGAGTCAATGTTCATCACCAAACTTCTTCACTCAGCGTGAAGACTCACCGTTATTATACATGTATACAAGGAACGCCAACCCTTGCAGCTTAGCATGAGTGAGTCCTCCTAGCATGCTGCCACAACCGGAACGACTTCACACACCTGGTAGTCCTTCATTTCACCCCCTTGAATCAATGCGGGCTGTTCCGTCAACGCGTGGAACGGCAGAAAGGTCACCTTTTCCCCAATTTCCAGAACTTCTTTGCGGAGCACGTCAAAGAAATTGGTGGAGGGCAAGAGTGGCTGGAAGAGGTCTTGATGACGAAAAAGCCAGCGTCGCCTCGCAGCTTCCAACTGAACGCGCTTCGCGTTGATCACAATCGTAAGCTAGCGATCCGCACCGGGTACAAAGACGGAGATATGTCAACGGTATACGGATAGATGTAATTCATCAGGGAGAAAAGTATTCACCGCTTTTCTATCCTCCGTTTTCCGTTTCTTCTGAATCCCCGCGGGGACGCCATCTTTTTCTGAAAGAGAATGTGTGCGCGAGCGCTTGTCCTTGCGCGCGGGTATGATGAACGCATCGAGTTTCAGCTTGTGTGGGGTATGGTCTGGAGGTGTTGCGTCCCCCACGACGGTCGTGTTCCGTGTCGAGCTCGACGCGCCAATCACGTCCAACTCATCGAGGTCTGACTCGTCGTCAAAGGGGAAGGCCACTTGCTCGACCGTGGCCACTGTCGCCATCGTCGTGTGATACGGTGGACAGCACTCTGCGGTCTGCATCCCATAGGAAAACTTTAGGGCAGGCCAACACGCGTCTCCTTTAGCGCACAACGGCAGTCTATAGTAATGTAGTTTCGGTCTACCGACTTACGCGCCTTATTGATACCACCGTTCCCTCAGTTTCTTCCTTTGCACCATCAGCTTCGTCACTGCAATCGCTGCAACCAACCCAACCACCGTCAACACTAGTTGCACCTTGTTAAAGTTCTCAGAGAGCACATCGAATGTGCCTGACGTCGCCACGCGCGTAAGGAATAAGTCGGTGCCCACCGCGAGCACCAAAGACGTCGATTCGAGCAGCGATGGCGCAGTAATTATCTGACGCACGTCAGCCACCTGTCGAAATCATCAATCAACTCATCGTGAAATAAAGGAGATACGATGGGACAGACGAACTTCGTAGTAGTGGGACAACACGAGTCGCTCGTCGGCTGGTAGTACCGGGTCATATTGCACAAGCATTTCTTCCATTTCTTCGCTTGTGGGTTTTCGTTTTGGTCTGCGCGGGTTCAGCAGAGGGCGTGAAATCGTGTGGACGCTATTTTTCCGGCTTGATACTATGCAAGACGAGTATGAGAATCACCTTGGAGAATGCTATCGATTAAAAACGACTCACTGATTATATCTTTGGTCGATACTCCGAATTTAGTCGTCGTCGTCGCGATCGCGGTAACGCCATGCGGCACCGCAAACGCTTGCTCATACACTGAAAATTCAGTGGTCTTGTTCGAATACGAGGTAATATCCGAACTGTTAACGAGCATGTGCCATCGCCCAATTGGTCACGCGAATACGAACGCACCTTGAAACCTTCTCGTCTGGCCCATATCCTTCATACATTTCTACCGAAATGACACGATAACCCTTCGCACCATCGATCTCGGTACCGTCATCATAATACGAATAAACCAGCCAGTTTTCGTCTAGCACGGCTTGAACATCGCATTTTCCGTCCACCATAGGCAACGAGACGTGGTACAGCACGGTACCTTTGACAGTGTCGACCAAGTACAAACCACAGGTGCGTGAAGGGGACGAGGAGGTGCGTGACGGAGCAGATATCACCACGCTCAGGTGGGGATTGAGATGCTTGTACAACGTACTCCTGTCCCCCTTCACTATCCCTACACTTGCCACCTCATGGCCCTTGCTGGCACTTTTAATGATTGTGGCTACTTCTTCGTCTTCACCAAAGGACACACCCCATGTTGGGAAGGCAACATGGAACAACGACAGCTCGTCATTTAGACCCAGCTGGTGGCCAAGTACCTGTGTACCGGCTCGCAATGCGAGGTGGATATGCGGGGCCAGTAATGTAAGGGAAGCGCGTGTGGCAGGGGTATCAGGGTAAAGTTGGACCTGATCAATACAGTCAGACAAGGGATACACAACAGATACAACCAAGATTAAACTAACTTGCAGGAACTCGTCCAACATCCCAATCGTATCCTCGCCGTCTGGCATGAGGAATACATCTATCAATGGTCCGGAAATTGCATCTACACCTTCTAGCGGGCTAGCCCATCTGCCATTAGCATCTTTAACGTTAGCGTGGGCATCTTCGGTTTTGTCTCCTGGAGATCCAACAGTCTTGATATCTTCTCCTGTTAGAGGGTCAAAGTGGAAAATAACGGTATCCACCAATGTCTTTCCAGCTCCCAAGTCAATAAAACAGAAAATCCCAGGCGAAAAGCAGGAGAGAGATACGCACGTTATCAGCGACTCTTTGAGTGACCAGCACAACCCCTTCTCGGGCCTCAGAGAATCCATCCTCCGCCGTCAGTTCAGTTCTCCGTACTACGAACGCCTTCACAGGTACAATCCTCCCACCCACCTGCCTTGCCCACCCCAGCCCGAGGATCCGACTCCATACAATCGCACCCGTTGAGGTATCCAACGCGAAGAGTTTCCCGTGTGCCGTCGAAGTGATAAGAAGTTGACGGAATGAAAAAGAATCGCGAACAAGGATTTTAGACGGAGCAATCAAACGGTGGGGGAAAAGGTGGGGTGTGGTCGATGCGAAGGGAGTGGAAGGACTGAGGGGGATGGGGGAAGATGGGGATGCGTGCGAGCCGGTCACGAAGCGCGTGATAAAATGGATGATGTATCGGGCCAAGTTCTGGAAACAAATAGGTCAGGGCAGGGATTGGCAATGTGATTCGACACACAATCGCACCTTGATAACCCCAACCTGCCTCTCAATCTTGCGCCAAAAGCTTTCACTCTTACCATTAACTCCTATGCTACCCATCCCATCATCTCTTGTAGACGGGAGCCCAATAATGGTAGCAGTTTGTACGGTTGCAAGTGACTCTTCGCGTACCCACTGAAGCACATTGCGATGCCAGAGTTGGAGAGATCCGGTGGATGTAACAAGGAGGAGCTTGTCGGAGGTGTCGCTTGTAGGGGAGGAGACGGGAAAGGATGGTAAGAATGCGACCTAGGTAAATGTAAGACTCGATGCCGAACAAAAGAAAGATTGGAAAAGGCACCCACGTGGCTAATGATTCCGTGTTCATTGGTCTCAAAGGGGAATGTGAAGCCTGTGACCTGGCCTGTACCTTCCTCCAAGTTTGCCTCCAACGTTTGATGTATCACTTGCTATATTTAATCCGCCAATTCGAATTTTTCCGAGAGAAGTGAACGGCACTCACGTTATGAACGTTAGACCAAGCCACTTTGCCTATACATGGCTTCCCATCCTCGTTCAGCACACCAACAAAGTGCGAGGCTGAGGTGGACGCGGATGATATCTGTATTCGTTTCACTCAGCATACAACCGTGCAAATTCCCCTTCCAACCTTCATCAAGATGACGCAACTCACCACATCACCAAAGTCCCATATCACTCTCACAGGTGATCCGCTAGTTTCGTAGCCTAAAACTTCCGCAGCTCCATTGTCCCGGAAACCCATGAACAATCCACTGCCTGAAAGGTCGACATCTTGTATGCGTTTGTACGAGGCATTAGGAATAGTCAGAACTTTGCCTTGGAGAGAAGCAGAGAGTGGAGCCGAGAAAAGGGATTGAGAAGCATTTGGTGCGGTCGATGAGGGAGAAAGCCAGACCAGAGAGGGTCCAAATATATCAGTGTTCGCGTCAGAGTGCGTACTCGTAGTCGAGGAAGATCCGACATGCGATGGGCCCAATAAGAGGAAATCGGTCAACGCATTCGTTATGCTGGCGGGTATGTTTGCGCTAGCGATGATTTCACCTGTGGCAAGATCAAGTGCCGTGACGTGTAACGTGTACGATCTAACGGATTTTGCGAAACCTGCGACGTAGACTGTCGACGTATGGGTGTCAGGATAGACATGAGTGTACATCACGAGAGAACTGAGGGAGTCAATGTCAAAATGAGGTTGTATACGCTATTTCCCGCTTACCCCTGGTCTAAAGACCTCCATTGCCATACCGTTTCTCCTGTAGTGGACTGAATGCAATGGATGGTGTCCCCGTTTGTGAGGATGAATGCCCGAGCTCCACCCTGAGCACGGACTAGCATTAACGCAATACCAAGGGTAGGTGGGTCGTGCTTTTTTCCCTCCGCAGGATTATGCAGTCGCTTTTCCTGAATGAGATCGCCCGTTGATACATCGTAGATACGCAGGGTGGATCCGGCGGGCCCAGAGAGGGCGTATATTCCTGAGACAGCGTCAGCAAGAAAAGGCCCGACGACGTGGAGGCTGGAAACATACTGTCATCGTACACTTTGAATCCCATGATGGCATCTTCAGCATCGTGTATGCTCCTCCAAGCTGTGGGAAAAAAGGTCATGATTGTTGACACGAAGAATGAAACCAAGAAGACCTATGCTGCCATCAGTAGCATTGAGAGCAGCCAGCACGTTATTGCTGGTAGCAGCGAGTACGAGGTCATCGCGAAATACGGGCTTGGTGAGTTGTGAAGCGTAGAGGGGGACACCAACGAGCTTTGTGTGCCAGTCAACGATGCCAACTTCAGATTCGTGGATGGCCCGTGCGACGAGCGTGAATATGGACAATGGCAGTAGACATCGTAGCTGCATGGCAGGCGTCCGTCCCAGGTCGTGTTTGGTGACGAACAAGTTCGGGATTTCCCACATCGAGCCTCCTCAGCTCGTTCAGCCACCACGGCACCCACTACCATCATGACATACGACCCCGACAAATGGATAGACCAGCTCATGTCCTGCCATCATCTTCCAGAGGCAGACATGAAAGTCCTCTGCGATACTGTCCGATGCATCCTTATGGAAGAGTCCAACATCCAGCCCGTCTCTTCCCCGGTCACAATATGTGGCGACATTCACGGTCAATTCTGGGACCTCCTCGAATTACTCCGAAAGGGCGGAAAACTCCCTGAGACAAGCTACATCTTTATGGCACGTAGGTGTCGCTTTCAGCAGAACGGTTGACGCTAAATGGCTCTTCCCGCTTTCATTGCCTTGTTGCGATGGTCGTGGAATACGCGTTCGGCGTATATCAATTATTTGTGGTAACAGGGCGACTTTGTGGATCGTGGTCACTATAGTCTCGAGACAGTATCCCTCTTATTAGCCTTCAAAGCAAGGTAAGGGACTCCCGTGCCCCCTCACCGTTATCTCATTCTCGTATAGATACCCAGACAAAGTCACCCTCCTCCGAGGAAACCACGAGAGCCGACAGATAACACAGGTTTATGGATTTTACGGTTCGTGCTGTCCTAGCACTGGAGAATAAATGCCAGCTGACTTACTACAGATGAATGCCAACAAAAGTACGGTAGTGCTGCTGTTTGGAAAGCTTGCTGTAATGTTTTTGACTATCTAAACCTCGCCGCTGTAAGTCATTCTTCCCGGCCCCTGTCACCGATAGCTTGACATAAGTTGTCCACCCGCATTTGTAACTGAATAGATAATTGATGGAGAGATACTTTGCGTCCACGGCGGACTCTCACCTGACATACGTACACTAGATCAAGTACGAGTCCTGTCACGCGCCCAGGAAATTCCACACGAGGGTGCCTTTTGCGGTTTGCATCGTTTTCTTGCTTTCTTGTCCTTTGCTCGCCCATGCCTCCCTCATACCTCACATCGTAGATCTTATGTGGTCAGACCCTGAAGATATCGACACATGGGCTGTCAGTCCACGCGGTGCTGGTTGGCTGTTCGGAGCAAACGTCACTCGAGAGGTACATAAATTGCCTCTCACCCTTGCTCTCCCTCCAAGCTTACCTTCGCCACGATAGTTCAACCACACCAATGACCTGACACTTATAGCTCGTGCCCACCAGCTTGTTCAAGAAGGTTACAAATATATGTTCGACGAATCGCTCGTTACGGTATGGAGTGCACCTAATTATTGTTATCGATGCGGGAATATGGCTAGTATTTTAACGATACGGGGGAGAGGGAACAGTGATGGTGGTTTGAGCAATGATGAGGGTGGAATTAAGGTCATGAATGGCGGAGAGATTGGAAGATTTTTCACGGTGTTCGGTGCCGCAGAGGAAAACAAGCAGGATAAGGGTATGCAAACGAGGAAATTGGTGAGTGTTTACTTTGTATTGTTACATTCAGCCTTTCTTTGCATTGCATTTTGCATGATCGCGTCCGCTACTGACCTGTCTTACCCGTCTTTTGATTCTCAGGGTACCATGCAGTACTTTGTATGATAGGTGCATAAATCCCACGATTAATCGTTGTCTAACCAATAATTCAAATCCATACTATTGACTATGGCAGCTCACGATGACAGTTTTGGGATAGGAACTCATTCTACTCTGAAGACAAGTCGATGAAGATATGGGATACGAGGGATGGCAAGGGTCCTCATTCACGGAGCATGATGTCTGGCCTATCAGCTCGTGATCGCAAACGAGAGGAAAGCGACAGCCGTTGAGCAAGGTATGCGAATAAGGTTAGACTACCTCTATCCCTCCGGTTTGCACACCGACTGACAAGATGAACCATGTATTCGACATCGAGAGCGGTGAGTTCTTGACCTGAGATCATTCGGAAACAATGCAGAGTGGGCACAGGTGAAAACCCCGTCAACGGAGCAATGGGACAAGCAACTTCTTTCGCCACAAGCTCTTTCTTGATAGAAAATATTTATTGGCTTCCGTTCGACCGGGGCCCTACCTCATTCCCCATGGTGAGAAAATCCCCTGTAAAGGCGTTTAATATAGTTTCCAGCAAAGGGTCTGGGTACCTACAGTACCTACAGTGCATTCGGTGTACCCTCTTAGGACGATTGATCATTATCAACAGAACAAATGGCACACCATCAGATGCTTCTTCCATGACTGGAGCCAGGTGGACCTAGGCTGACAATGACAACCGAGGTGATGAAATTTCTGCATGTATCCGAGGACCACTGATGCTTTCTACGTCCACCTATTTTGTCGAAACTCTTATTGTGCTCTCCCTTCTCTTGGTTTCCTCTATGTTTTTCGGAGATCCAAGCAAGGTGAGTCTTGTGTCGTGCTTCATGCTTGTATTGACCCGCGTCACAGACACAGAGCAAGCTACATGATGCTCTTGAAGGAACTCGAAGTGAGTATTTCCCGTGATTCGCATTATCTTGCGCTCACTCTTCCCGCACACTTGTGGTGCTAAAACCACACCCTCATATGTGCTGCATCACCTACGCAGGCGGTCTGCGTATCCCCTACGCAATCTTTCCAGGCGTTCTCCTTTTCTCTGGCCCCGCCTCCGCTTTGCAAGTGGCAACGGCCGGTCACAACGAATTTCCGGATGCTATCTTTTGTTGTGCGGGCGCCTCAGAGCCCGTTTTTCTCGCGGAAATGAGCAAAGCAGATGTTGAAGGAGGAGTGCGGGATGGGTATTGGGTACAGGCTTGGACTGCTTGGGTAAGTCAGTACACCATTTATCACTCTTCCTTCATTCGCAGTTGTGTTTGGTCGCCGCAAAAGAGATGCTTCTTATACTCCCGCCAAGCATGCTTTGAGAGGTAGGCGTGCCTGTACTCAGATTATTCTTTTGACGTCAAGCGCCACCGCTGCACTGTAGCCCTAGCGGAGTGCCTTCACTCTGAAGGCCTCCTCTATGGTATCACCACCCACATTTTCTTTCCTCCCACAATGTATACGTCTGGTTTCGATGAGGAGAACAGGACCAAGCCGACCATCACGCGCAAAATTGAGTCGACAGACAAAGGACTGACCGCAGAGCAAGCTGCCCAAGCTCTCCTTAAAGGAGTCGCGAATGGTGAGTTCCATATCACAGCGGACTTAATCACCAGTTTATTCAAGGCTTCGACAAGAGGGAGCTCACCGAGAGGCACTGTGTTCGACACTGCTGGATTTCATCGCCCTGGTTGGTCCCGGTGGCTGTTTGTGTCAACGGGATTCTCCGAGGGGACCCCACAAACGTGACAAACGGGCGCCGCATGTCTGTTTCCCCGATTATTTACACTTGGCGTGTAAATATTCTCGAATAACCTGACTTATCCGAGGCAAAAGGGGTTTTTTGACAGTTCGGCATAACTGTGCGATTATTGGAATGTCTGTATTTAGTTATGACAGCTAACATCTTCACGCTCATCCTCCGTCGTGCATGCGTACATAGGAAGGTCTAGGTCTCGGCAACATATCACTCGGCCCAGAACCATCTATGTGTTCACATGCACATATGCAGACACGTGCTTGCCCATCCTCACTCCGCCGCTCTCACTGCCTCACCCCCCACTCGCCGCCGCCTTCGCTCTCTCTTCCGACCATCTCCCTCGCCAGCTCGCCCTCACCGCACTGTCTGCGTGCACACGAGCACGCTCACGAGCACGCTCACGGCTCACATACACAGACGCGTGCTCGCCCGCTTGCGTACCCAGACGTGTGCCTGCGTACAGGTTCGTCTTTGAAAGACAGTTCGGATGTGGTTCGCGTACAGGTATCGTCGGCTACCAATGTCTCATTCATCGCTTGATCCGAAGCCAATCAACTTCTGTCACGGTCTTATATGCCCGAATAATGCGCAGTCACCCTCGACTCAGCAGGTTGGATCTCGAATGCAATGGTGCCTAGAAACCCTTCATTTACGGTTGTTATTAAACTTCGGTCCGGGTCTGCTGCCAGTGGATATAAAGTGGAAGGACAGGTATTGCCATTGCCAGTGCCATTAATCGCCCACCAGCACCTTTCCCTTCATCTTCTTTGCACCGAAGAACAACAAACTTGCATAGCTAGGGACAATAATGCACCTCTTCAGGGCCGCACTCTTACTTGCTTTCTTGGCTGGCTTTGTCTTGGCTCAGTCAACGCAGCTCACGCTGCCTACCGCTGGAAGTACTCTCACCGCTGGCAGCAACATCACCGTGCAAGTCGGTATGGGGGTAAGTATGTGTATCATCATTATTCATCTCTTATTCATCTGTATAATCAGGGCTACCCCGAAAACATTGACGTTGTTGCTATAGTCATTGGTCTTGCACAGTGCTACGGTGGCCAGTGCTCCCCTGCAAGCTCCTTTATGGGCACCATCCTTTATCAGGGACCCTACACCCCTCAATCTTCGAATTATTATGCAAACTACACTGTCGCGGTTCCACAGAGTTTCCCCTCTGGGAATGCGTCTTTGAACGTCATCAACCTTTTCATGGTTGGGGTAAGTACTCTGCGCCATTCAAAATATATGGGATGATGTGAATTTATATGATTTGGGTTTAGGCGTCGTATGAGCCTGTCGTGGACTATTTGAACGAGCTTGTCACTGTCGTGGCTTGAGGACACAGCTAGCTATCATATTATGGACTTTGGACAAGGGCTACCAGACTTCATACTAAACAAACTTTCGTTTTCGGTATACAATTGACTAGCTTTTGAACCACTTCTGATGCTTATCTGTTAGCCACAATACAAAAAAAAATAGATCACATTATGTGGCTGCCTTTTTGCATACTAGATGCACTTCTTTACAAAGAGTTTTGGAAGTGTGATGTGTTTTAAACCAGTAACGAGGCAAATAGAGTTTGGTATTCATTCTCTTGAACCAATATGATAAATCAATGAAATTGAAAATGTCTAAGTTATCTGTGTGCTTATTGTCACAGCTGCTTGCTTCCCATTAGATTTCATATCTTTGTTGTTCTTACACTTGCTCTTCTTATTTTCAACTGTTATCTGGTCAACACTTTTAATAGCAGGCTTTGGGATTGTAGCCTCCAATTTTTACTGCTTTGGTTCTTTCTAATGCACTAATAATCAGTTGCTTATAGCCAATAGTCCTGGCCACTAACTGTTTCACTGATGCACCTGCCATTTTTCTTGCTTTGCCAGTTCCTTCTCCTCAACCCATATATAAGCATAACTTCATAACTTCTTTGGTAAGCAGCTTTCCATTTCTTATTTCTCCATTTATATGCAAATTCTCTCACGCTTTTCTCCGAGTAATAAGCTGAGCAGAGTCCAACACAGTACAAGATGATGTTTCGCAGACACGCAGTTAGTACAACCCTCGTTTCGTCCCCTACTTCGCTGTGCTCACTTGGGCTAGCTTCGTGCTTCACGGACAGCGTATTTGGCCTCGGCTGGTGCGGCGGGAACCCTGGTTGCTGAGGCAAGTCACAATGAGGATCCGAGCCCGCCAACAGACATAGCACCAGGCGCACTGGCTGAGAGCGCCGACTCGGAAGTCAACCATGTTGCGGTCGTGGTCGAACCTGAGCCATCCAAGACAGCCTTTGCGGACCTTCCGGACAAGGTGCCCGACCGTTGACTTGCTTTTTCCTCATCGGCATCTAAGGATTCTAAACTTATGTTGTTGTTTCATCCGGCAGCTCTCGATATACCCAAGCCCTACACTGACGCTGGTCCTTCTCGACACGCCTTCACCGCTCGAGCTACGTATTGGTCAAATTAGACGCGAGGTGTGTGGGTACTACTCGGGTGCACGAACACGGGTGCAGGGTGTGATAGACAGATGGATTCACGTTGAGGAAGCGGTCGAATGTACGTTTCTCAGTTCTATCCCTTGCCTCTGACCTGACCTGATCACATCATCTGTTCTAGCACGTCTGAAATCCTTCCGGGATCCCACGGAGCCCCTCAACCCCGGCTTGCTCTACACGGGGGTGTCCACGTTAACGGCCTCTGTCGTCGTTCGTTCTCGCTCGCTTCCTATACGGTTCCTCCTCCCACCGCTTACCTTTACCGGTGCATTTGCGTATTTCCTCCCGCACACGGCGGGTCGGGTGGGTAGTTGGGTCGAAGAACTGGAGAGCAGATACGTGCCGCGCGTCGGTGAGATCAGGAGAACGAGCGTCGCTCATACGAGCATGACATTGAGTATGCTCGGGGAGAAATATAGGGGAGGAAAGGAAGAGCTAGGCAAGGGTATAAGGAGGGCGGTAGAGGGGATCGAGAGCAGCTCAGGCTTGAGGTTGAGCGGGGCATTGGGATGGACGAGGACTGGGGATGTTAAAAAATCGGAGTCGGACAAGAACAAGGACGCATAGATCTTAGGGACTGTAGGTTCACATATATCTCCTCACTGCGCCCATGAGCACCCTGGGATTGCATGTTAATGTTAAGTAGCGCATTGTGATGGTAACACGTCCGGCTGGCCACGATGGTGAGCTGCAAGTGGGAGTATGACCTCTCCCTCCATCGCAAACTCAAACTTGACGGACCTCCTTCACTTTTTCTTTGCACCCCCTCCCTTCGTCGGTCTCTCCTTGGTCATCGCCGGCTCTTTTTCGCCCTCCACAACCGCCTGCAACTCAAGCCACTGATCCGCTGCGATATCCTCACCGAAGCGTTTCTTGAATCGCGTCATGCGACCCGTCCCCTCCTCCTCGTCGTCCTGGCTATTCTCCGAAGAAGCCCCGCTCACTCGTTCTGTCGCATTCCAGAGTGGATGGTTGGTCGTATCGCGCGTCAAGATGATCTTGGAACGTGGGGACGTTGTCCAGTGTGTAAACGTGGATCCATCGGCACGGGTGACGTGTTGGAGGAAATGGGGTACGACGGGGGCTGGGAGGGAGCGGGAATGTTTCGTTTTGATGTGGGACCGACCGTAGGGAGATGTCGAGTGCCAACGGGTGTATATGCGCATCTGTTCTGAGGCAGAGCAGAGAAAGCGCTTGGATAGGCAGTGCACCATAGTTTTGTGCACACACAAGGAATTTCTGGACGCTTGTTTGATTCCAAGGCTTTTGCCAAACAAACCACCCTTGCCTCCTGCTGACATGCCATCTCTGTTTCAATCTCTCCATTTTGACACTCTCTCAGTCAGTCCAACTCGACATCTGTATGGAGAACTATACGGATGGAGTATCATCACTTGCGGTCGTATCTTTTGTCAGGCGTAAGTCTACATTCTCCATCATCATCATCTCAAAGAAAGATCGAACGGTGTAGCGACTGTCACGATACGTGATCAAGTGGCTTGCAACCCGAGGTTTGTTCGCACTATATGGCTGACTTTTTTTTTAGCGCACACCCTCGGAGTTATTTACCTCCTGACCACCTTGCTTGAAGCGCAGAAAAAGTTGATCTTGCAGGCGAACCAGCTATCTGAACTCGCCGCTGCGAACGATCATATTCACAATCGTCTCATCTCGGAACTCGGTACCGCACGATTCAGGAACTAAGAATTGGGAGAAGCGCGGCGAAACGAGAAAGAGACCCACGCGCAAAAATACTCGAGCACAATACGATCAAATGGATGCCCGCTGGAAATGGTCCGTAACAACTTTTGATAATGACCACGTGCTGATTCGAGGCTGGGTTATGCTTGTAGCAAAGTAGGTTGTCGTAGAACGCGCGTGTACGTACGTGTTCGCGCGTTTGACGTGCTGGGTTTAGGTGGAATTGATGGACTGGATAGATTACGTCTACTAACCCAGACAGCCGTGCATGGCGAAGCAACCTTTGTATTCGACATGCCGATACCGCGATTCCGTATGTCAATGTCGGACTTGGCGCCATGAAACAATCACACGTATCATTTCCTCTAGACATGGTCTGATGATGGAAAGTAATTGTCTATCGGAAGCTTCAAGCGACCAGATTCAGGATGTCGCCGGGCCAGCGGAGGAGGACCCGGTAACAGAGCTTCATGGAAAACTACGATTGGGATCGCCGAAGACAAACAAACGGTGACATCCTCCGCCAAGATAGCAAACCGCATATACAATTAGTTTCGAGACAAATATATAGCATATCGACAAATCATTATCGGACTGAATGAAAACAGCTTGGGGACATCGTACGACATGGATCGTCAACGCATCTACACTGCACGTCACTCGCGTTTCTCAGGTCACCGTTCACGCGAAAAACCCATCGAAATCGAACTGCCGCGGCTTCCCCTTGCCCTCGCGTGCCCATCCAATGAAATCACCCGTCAGCAAAGCAGCCCTCAAGAACATAGATCCATCCAGCAACTCAGCATCCTCCAATTCCGTGCCCTTGAAGTAGCCCGCGGGACGCGTGCCATATAGCGTGTCGAAGTGAGCAAACGCACGCTGTATCTTGATGAGATGCTCCGTGGGGTGAGCGATAGCCGATTGCAAGATTGGTAAAAACGGATTCGGTGTTGGTGTCGTTTCGGTAGTGAGGGGAGTCCCTGGTGTGGGGGTTGTAGAGATTGAGGGCTCTAGCGATGTGGTTGTCATGAGTGACTTGATGTTCAAGCCTGGTCGACCACGCATGATCCAGAGTAAAAGGGCCGACGAAAGATAGCCACGCAGGAGAAGGACTTGTGATTGCAGAGAGAGATATGCAACCAGCGAAGAGAGAAAGATGCTCGACGTCACCATGTGCATCCTGTCCAGCACACGAATTAGTCGAATTTATCCACGTGAGCATGTCGAGGGATAAGTTACGCACAGGTAAAAGTCAGACTGGTGGCCATTTGGTACCATGCCTCCAGCTGCGTAAATCGAGGAACATAACCAGACCAACTCCTCTGTCTTACGCTCGATTTCACCTGGCTGGTTCAGATCGATGGTCCATTGCTCGGCATATTTCTTGACCACGGGCAAAAAGTCGTTGAATATTCTTTCAACTTCTTTATCGTAGTCTGCAGATGGCTTCGATGTGTCGTCTTTCAGCATGCGTGCCAAAATGTCAAATACGTGTACACCGCCAGTCTTGGATACAAGAGGAGTACTGTCGGCAGCCGGCGCATCCAATGCGAGAGACGAAAGGCGGTTTGTAATGTGGTCCACTTTATTCGCCGAGATCAGGTCAAGATGAAATCCCTCCACATCTACAGCGTGGATTGCCGTCAACGCGAGACCTTGGAGTTCACTCAGGTCACTCGTCCTTGTGCAGTATTGCAGAGCACGTACCTTCGACAAGAACCCCTTTCAAACCAAACTCGACTGCATATCCAATATGGATGAGGGAGTGCAGGAAGCCGCTAAAGAAACGGGCCAACATCTCGGGTTGGGCATTCGCATCTTTACCTTCCTGAAAGTTGTATTTCTCAGAGAAGACAAACTCTTCGAGAGTGCTTGCAGCGCCCTGATCAGAAACTTTATCGGAAAAGAAGGTGATATAGGCTTGGTAGAAGCTTGTGCGAGTGTTAAATGGAGTGGTATGTTGCAGCACGGTAACTCACTTTTCATCCCCCAAATGATCAAAAAAATTGTGTTCGGTGATGGGTTCGGGAGACTCGAACGCGGGACGTTGATAGTCAGCATCACGCTTGTAGTAATCTCTGATGATTGCTGCGGATCCACCTAAAGCATAGATAGCAAGCGCACGATGTGTGACATGACTAACAATGGTGGATCAACGTTGATGTTCTATGAACGACAGAGGACGATGCACGTACTTGTGAAAACGCGTCTCGTTGAAGTAAATGTGATAACGCTTGTAATTGTCTTTGAGGACGTCCCGCAGAGCAGCGAGGGCCTCCAGATTCGCCCCTGGTAGTCTCTGCGGGGAGAGTTGCGAAGGAGGAAGGGATGGTGCAGGGAAGAGTGCGTCGAGCCTCTGTTGCATGACTGTGGCGCTGTTGTCCAGTGGTAAATACGGTACCAATAATATCCTCGTCATGCTTGTCAGTATTTATACCTCTGAGCTGGCACTGGGCTGTTCTGGAGATAAGTCGGGGAGGACATTGATGGATGATTCATGTTCCCGCTCGTCCGGGGAACAGGTAAGCTTTACATCATCCACACCACTACAAATTCCGTCTTACCAAGTTCCCTCTCTACCACGCCGGGAACCAACCGGGTCATAGCGGAAGGTCAGAATATCCGATAGCAACGGTCGAATGGAGACCGACGGTTGCTGTACGCCTCGACGCCCATGGATCCCCATTTGTAACTTAACTGACAGATTCAATCAAAACCTGCGGTGGATCAATCAATACATGGCGCATTGGCGGACTGTATAAAGACAAACATCGTAAACTTTAACCATACGTGCCTTGCAATTCAAATCAATAGATCGCTACTGAATTCTTGCGGCTCCTTTCCCTCGCGCACCCATCCAACATAATTCCCCGTCAGCAGAGCAGCCCTCAAAAACAGAGATCCATCCAGCAACTCAGCATCCTCCAATTCCGTGCCCTTGAAGTAGCCCGCGGGACGCGTACCATATAGCGTATCAAAGTGAGCGAATGTGCGCTGTATCTTGATGAGATGATCCATGGGGTGGACAATGGCCGATTGCAAGATTGGTAAGAACGGATTCGGTGTTGGGGTTGTTTCGGTAGTGAGGGGAGTCCCTGGTGTGGGAGTTGTAGAGATCGAGGGCTCTACCGATGTGGTTGTCATGAAGGATTTGATATTCAAGGCTGGCCGACCACGCACGACCCACCATGTGAGAACTGTGGAGAGATAGCCACGCAAGAGAAGGGCCTGAGATCGCGGAGAGAGGTACGCAACTAACGAAGGGAGAAACAGGCTCGAGGTCACCGAGTGCATCCTATCCAACACACGAGTCAGCTGAGGTTGCACCATCATCAGCGTGTGAAAAAAAGTCACGCACAGGAAGAAGTCGGATCGGAAGCCACTTGACATCAAGCCACCGACTCCATAAATCAAGGAACTCAACCAGACGAGCTCCTCCATCTTACGCTCGACTTCACCTGGCTGGTTCAGATCAACGGCCCATTGCTCGGTATATTCCTTCACCACGGGGGAATACTCCCTGACTACCTCCATGAGTCGGTTATCGATGTCCGCCTGTGTCTTGGGACTCAATCTGTTGTCCCTCAGAACGCGTGCTACGATGTCAAATGCGTGCACGCCACCAGTCTTGGACACAAGAGCAGTGCTGTCGGCAGCCGACACATCCAACGCGAGTGACGCAAAGCGGTTTGTGATGCCGTCTACACCATTCGTGGAACTGGAGGAAAATAGAGGGGGAGGAAGGGATCCCCAAGGATTCGCATCGTGAACTGCCGTCATCGCGAGACCTAGAGAGCTGACTTAGGGTACTCATCCTTTTGCAGCAGCTCGCAGCACGTACCTTCGGCAAGCATCCCTTTCAAACCGAACTCGACTCCATATCCAGTATGGATCAAGGGATGCACGAGTCCGCTATAAAAGCGTGCCAACATCCCGGGTTGGGCATTGGCATCTCTGCCTTCCTGAAAGTTGTATTTCTCAGAGAAGACAAACTCTTCGAGAGTGCTTGCAGCACCCTTATCAGTGATTTGCCTGAAAAAGAAGGAAACATAGGCTTGGTAGAAGCTTGTGCATGCGTTCAGTAAGGAGATTCGACGGAGCGAGTACAGTGACCTACTTCTCATCCGACAAGTGATCGACGAAGTTGTGTTCGGTGATGGGTTCGGGAGACTCGAACGCGGGACGCTGACGGTCACCATCACGCTTGTAGTAATCTCTGATGGTTGCCGCGGATCCACCCAAAGCGTAGATCGCAAGTGCGCGATGTGTGATGTGGCTGATAACGGGTCAACGTCTGAGTCATTTTGCGTGTTCAACACATACTTGTGGAAGCGCGTATGATTGAAGAAAATATGATAACGCTGGTGATTGTCTTTGAGAACATGCCGGAGAGCAGCGAGAGACTCCGGATTCGTCCCTGGCAGTCTCTGTGGGGAGAGGGGAGAAGGAGGGAGAGATGGCGCGGGGAAGAACTCGTCAAGTCTCTGTTGCGTTGTCGACATGGCGGAACTGCTTGATGCTCCAATTGTACGGTTTAGGAGATACAGTCGCAGGCTGCGGTGACGCATCTGAACACGTGACCTCCTGGTCTTAATAATAGGGAATGAGCTCAAAACCGGGTTATTGCTGACATTCACGGCGGTACTGCGTGATTAGAAATCACCGCTAACATTTCAAGGGAACTTTGTGTGTAATCCTTGGTTACGCCGGGCATTAAATATTTTTCCGTAGTTTCGTCCGTACCAGCGGCTATGTTGTTCCCGACGTCGATTACACCACGTCTGCGCATTGGCGGCGCTCTGTAAAAAGGTTTAACCGCTCTGATGACGCTCAGCTATGGAAGGACTTGGGAAGTAAAGCCAACATCTATATCTAATGCCATCTTTGCAGGGACTATACTCCTTCCTGTCCTCCTTCCGTTCGCCAGCCCGCTCCACGAGTTCGCGCCACCCCAAGTAATCTATTCAAGGGACCTTGTCCCGCTCCTGCTGGCACCATGGACATCCCCAGGTACCATGTCTGGTGTCCTCTCGCGTCTACTCCAAGCAACCATACTTTTCCGTCTCCAGATAGACGCTATACTCCCTTGCTATCTCCTTTGGATTGCCATTGGGCTATCACGGACTCTGGTCGGTTTCCTATTGTCTCGAAGTGTAGGGTGGGCCTATCCGCACTTATTTAACCACTGGGCACTCTACGAATCGAGTGGTGGATGCGGGCCTCCTCTCGTGGCCTACCTGATTGCCTCCGGAGTGCGTCCGGACCTCAATGTGTTCTCCCCATATCTCAGAGGGTACAGATGGGAAGTAACTGAGGCGCTTGTGCTGTTGATCGTATACACACTGCTTATTGGGCTGGACCATTCCCCATGGACGTACGGTATAGCCATCGGGCTCGCTATCCTTGCTATTACCTATCCCACACTCTTTGCAGCTTGTCATCCACCAGAGATCCCCCGTACCGGTCCAGATTCGCATCGGAGGCTCCCAAAAAATTCTCTCCGTGCAGGCATTCGGACAGCCCTCCTGCTTCTCGTTTTTGTTCCGCTACCCAGCAATCTATCCGCGCTTCTGGCAAACCCGCCTACCTTCCAAATGACACTCCCATCAAAGGACGGCGCACCGCTCCTTCAAATCCTCCTTCTTTCATATCCCAGACCGAATGATGTCCCTTCCTCTCCCGACCAAAACTCGATTCTGTCCCAGACGATCGTCTCGTACCTGCCCTACGTATCATCTTCCACAGCGCTCTCCGTCTTCACGCACGCAAAATCATCTACACATCCCTCTTTCGCCGACGCCCAACAACGTTTCAAAGATACACCTGTTACGTTTTACGTGGATGAAGACACGCATCCCGGCGCGTATGATGGTCAGTATCTCCACCTCTCAGAGGCTTTTAGACGGATCGTCGAAGGAGACGCGATAAGTGCAGAATGGGTCATGCTCGTCGAGGACGATTTCCCCATCTGCGGCGAATGGGGATGGCAGGGTCTATTACGCGTCATGCAAGAGCTAGAGTGGGGACACAAGACCCCCTCTCCCGAAACCACGAAGATGTGGGGCGGGTTCGTAGGAACTGGCGGTAGGTGAGCGTCGTTTTCTTCCCATCGGGCTTGTCACCAGGGGGAACCTTGAGCGTTGGGATCTCACAACTCGACAGCGGTCTGATCATTCACCGTACATTACTCCCAATCCTCGCACATACGCTTCGCCTGCACGCCCTTACCAGTTCCCCATTTCCCGCGTTCATGGCACGTCGTCCTGCGGATATTATCATTCAGGACTGTCTTCTTGGAGTCGATCCGCTATGTCCCACTGCATCACCCTCTAAAGACACGGCGGAAAATATATGGTCCTCTCGTAGGCAGCCAACTATGGTGATCACGTCGCGTCTTGTCTTGGACCATATCGGTGGAAATGCAAGCACTGCAAAGGGGAGGATATATGACTCGAACAAGTGGAGATGCGGATGGAGGCATCCGTTCCATGGTCGCCCAGAAGTGATTGTAGTGCCTGTCTGACGAACGTTCGGAAACGTCACCTAGTATCTCGTATTCGTGCGTCGTGCTTCTCATTAGTCTACATCTACCGTGTACACCGCTCTAGAGCGATATCCTACTAGAACCCTGCTTTTGCTACACTGCAGTCCTATTCACATTGACAAGTCCAAATCTAGTTCGGGCATTGAGTGAGTTGAATTGTTCCGATGACAGGCCCATATACACACGTTTCTTCGAATCTCTCCAGAAATTAGTTCCATAGTTCAGGAACAGCTCCTCCCCTGCCTTGACTTTTTTCTCTAAAAAAACATTCCCAACACCGCAAACGAGACACGATCTATGAGCACTCACTCGTGAAAAATCCAATTTGATGCTCTCCGATGACCAGCATAACTTTTGACATGCATGTCAGTCCTTTTGTAACAGGGAATATTGAGTGACATACCCTTTGCTATCACATTGTCCCTGCCATCATCCATGTGATTGAAGAATCTCGTTGCATTACCAAGATAGGCTGCATCAAATATTGGCAAATGAATGTCTGCACTATCTGGTGTTACTTCAAAGAGATAGTTGTGTGAGGTATACTTGGCAAGCTCCCTATAAAAAGAGAGCATGAAGAAGCTGAAAAAATTTATGGAAAGGAAACAAACGTCATTGGATCGGCAAACTCGTTGCTTAGTATATGTCCAACATAGGCTATCAAATATCATCATCAAAATGCAAGACAGCACAAACAGTACATACTTCCAAGAAATGTATTTTTGGTCATGTTTTGATGTGCAAATGCACCCAAGCCATGTGCTCCAGTTTTGATTTCAACTGGCTGCCCAATCCATGAGCATTCTCTATTCAAAGTTGGGCCATCCACTATACCTTGGCTATTAAGCATTGCATTTTGGTATTGGCACATGGCCTGCCTACATGACCTAGATAACAAAAGTATACTTTATTACACATTACCTTCATGAATGTCTCTTCTTACCTCTGTAATTTATTCTCAATTAGCATTCATATGTGATCATTAGTATCTTTTCACTTACCCAGCATCACAGCTGATACATATACCTGGAATACATTCTCTGTCCTCTTTTGCACAAGAACAGAAATCAGGGAAACACCTTCCATTGATACAATTGCAGCCTGGCCATTGTCTATCACCTAGATAAATAAATAAATTCAATAAACCATATATTGCAAGTTGAGCTCAACTGGTTGAAAAAACACTCACATTCCACACCACATCTACACATCAATGAACAATGCTGTTTTTCAACACAACAGTGGCAGCTATTGTTTGTGCATGAACCAGGATGGGCACAAGCACCTACTCTGAAAATGCATTAACTTGAAGGAGTTTTGAAAGAAGAATCAAATAATATTTCTCACAGCTCACAGCTTGAAACAGATGCTGTATCAACTATATTCCTAATCAGGTACCATTCAAAGCTAATTGAGATAATATGGCCCACCAAATCTTGGTTTTTCTTTGATTATCCTTCTTTGTGGATAACTATGTTTCTCTTTTGTGCCAGCATTCATTAATGAGTTGTCTGCCATATCTGAAGTGACAGAGTGAAGGATTGTGTGATCTGGAAATAGTTGTACTCTTTGTACAAAAACCTAGAAATTCCATTAACATGGGAGCCTATTTAAAAATGCAATTTTTATGAGAATAATTTTACCTGATTGCATGGTTCAAGACATATAGTTGCCAATTGACAGGGGAACAAATCTGGTGTAATGCCAAGAACAGTTTCTAGTGTGCCCTTGGAGCTTATTTGATAAGACTTGCTAGAAGGAGGTAAAGTTTCCTATTATCCTGATTGAAAGAATCATTATCAACCTTGTCATGGTAACACTCACCACAAACTTCTCAAAGTCCTGTATATGCCTGAAACACTCTGGACCACATGGAACTCCTTCAGACAATATCATGTCCTGTGCAGTCATCTGTGGCTTCTTGGAAGGAATATACTCGCTAGCATGAGAGTTGTCTTTTCATGTTTTCGAGATATAAATTATCCAAAAACAGTGGCACCAACATACCGTGGGTCTCGCAAGATGAGTGTAGGCAGTTTATGCTCGGACAAAATA
>JBBPQW010000391.1:0-21579 GCA_038092695.1 Boletus rubropictus
AGAACATAGCGTTGAGAAAGTACAACAGTGGCTGGCCTTGGTGAGCGCTTTTATCAAGTGCTGTTTCTTGAGTGAAGGACTAATGTTGTGACATGGACAGTCTCGTCCATGTTGAAGTACTCTTCACCCTGATCGTTCCGAGTCTCAGTCTTTTGAACAACGTCGTGTGCTCGCTGATGGATATGGTGGTACTAGCAAAGCTTTTACTCGCATGGATTGTTTCATCTCGGGATGATATTTGCCCTATTGATACTGTCTATAAATAGTGTCATACCCGAGGCTCGCTGTTGTTCTAGCTATGCCCACTGGTAGCAATTTCTCGTCGAACTTATTCGCTTGATCGAGCACGGTTGTAGAGTCTATTGAGGATGTTTACCAAACCAGGTCGAGGATCCCAGAGCAGATGGGGAGACGATGGTATATGTATCCTACCCCGGCTGCAGATGCATTTTACTCGAGCCTTGGTCGGTGTTTTGAACTCGCGGCCGTCTGTACGACTGCTAGACTGTGTGGTACTATTACGCCTCGACTTCAAGGCTCGGGTGCAAGGAATGGTCAGTCACGTATTTCCATAATATACAAAGACTACAGCAAGAGACGCGACAATACTTACCCATACGAGTGTTGGTTGCAGCAAGGTCGATGGACATACTACAAATGGTCAATACAATCTTCGAAGGTGTTCTGGACGCTATTTTGTCCGACACTAGTGTCCGTGACGCTGATACCAGGGACACTTCTATCTAGTGCGCGCTCATGGACACTACGGATTAGTGCAGTAGGTGCGCAGTGGCGAAGATGGCCTCGACTATCACAGAGGGGCTGCTCTGATACGAAGACACTAAACAGGTTGCTCTGCCCCCTCTCTCTGCGTCGTGCTCTTTTAAAGGGGTGTAACTGCACTGCGACCGCGGTCATGAGTGCAGATTCAGTCCGCAGTCCAGGAAGACCACGCGGGCTTCAGTGGCAGTCGCGTTGCTTACTGTCGCGTTGTGGCCTTATAGGGGTAACTCGTGTGCTAGCTATGGTATAGGAACACTCAGGCGTCCTCTTTACCGTCAGTGGTCTTCTCATGAACGCTGTCAACTCCACCCCTTTTCCCGGACGGTAAATTGGAAACAGGGCCATGGTAATGTCGATGCGCGCCCAACAAATACCAGAGCCACGATAACGCAATCACCCCTACAACAATGACTGCAGCATAGTTCATGTTTGCTGCCGTGACAGGGATATGAGTGGGCAGTGAAAACACCACGCAGACAAAGAATGTCCACAGTGCACACCAGACGTTGGCAACCACTCCAATCCAGCCGTCGCCCATGTAATATGGTCCCGGTTTGAAATGGACTTCGGGATGGGAATGGAAAATACGTCGGAGGATGATGGGGATCACGTAGGAGAGGTCTGAAGACATGGCAGTTGTAGCAAAGACAGCGTTGGCAGCGGCGGGGCTGGCCAGTTCGAGTGGTCCAGGAAGAATGCCAACAACAACCGTTAACCAGACGGCTCGCAGTGGGGTTTGCGTAGCGTCGCTGATGTGTCCAAAGAATCCACCGTCAGGAAAGCCATGATCACGGCTGAGCGCGTAAATAGTGCGGGACACCGATTGCATGCCTGTCTGCGCCATGGAAAATGCGGTCATACAAACAAAGACCCAGAGAGCAAGGGAAACGCGAAGCCCCAATTGCAATACCATGATCGAGAGAAACGCAGACCCAGATGGGCCAGGAAGACCGCCAAATGGTCCAGAACAAAGTACCAGTACGATGTTGAGCAGCCAACCAGCAATTCCAGTACCGATCGTTGCAATCATGATGGCTGCCGGTGCAGCGTAAGCAGCATGACGGAGCTCTTCGGAGATGTGAGCTGTGCAATCATGTCCTGTCATGGTCCACTGGACACTCAGCAGTCCGAGAAGAAAGCTGATACCGTTGTTCCACCCCCAGTCCCGTTAATGAGCCCGTTTGCACCGAACACATATGACGGAGAATGCACGTCGGATCGTGGGGTCATTGCAAGAAGTAGAATGATGATGAGGAAGGTTGTACCCAGGTTGATGAATACAAACGAGCTAGTGAGGTAGGAGAGATGTCGAGTTCTGAGTGAATTTAATGTGCCATGGACGACAAGAAGCCCTGAGGTCAATCCGACGATTTTTCCAGATGTAATCAAAAATCCTCTGTTGGTGGATACGGATACTGCAGCGAGAATCATATTGGTCAGCCCAAATTCGGTTGATGTCAGGCCTAGAACTTGACCAAGGAGGTTGAGCCAGCCTACGATCCACCCCATCTATAGGCTAGTTGGTTGACATTTAACAATTCTCGACAGAGAAAAGAAGCGAACCCTTGCACGGTATCTCTTAGGACACAAGCGAGCAGAGGCACCGTAAAGCCTTCCGCAAGTGGGATACGCGCTAACGAGCTCAGAGATACTGCTCGCTAGCGCCAAGCAGTTCGTTCCACCCGGAAACCAGCACCATGTCACGGATGCAGGGCCTCCGAGAAGAAAAGGTGTATTGAAAGTCATAGCAATGCTGGCGCACACGCCCATGATGCTAAAAGCAAAGCTTATCGTGGCGATGTTGGAGAACTCTTGCCGGAAGGAGAGAACATAGCCCAAAGCTCGTAGCTCCCCGTCGTCTTGATCGTCATCGCCCCGGGTCATCTGTTGCCTGTGCTGGTGGTGGTAGAGAGGCGTGAAACGAAGGCAAGTGTTAGATCAGTTAAGACCGAGTCGAATCGAAACATGACTTCGTGATTTGCCAAGAGTAGCACTCGTCCGTGCGGTTGAGTAGCCCCGACGGGGACCCCATGGCGTGAAGGTAATGACCGTGGGAAATAAACCATAACCCTCTCGACAAAGCTGTGACTGGCTCAGACTCGCCAAAATCACACTCACACACTGACCGACCCACACGATCTTATGGCGCTATATGTGCACATTTATTCCCACCGCGTTCAAACTTGCGCGCACCGCGTTTTATGTTGCGCGTGCCATGTTCGATGCTTGTGTGGATTGTTGTGACGTTTTCCGTGTACTCAACCTGTTCTAGTCCACTTTCGTAGTTCATCATTCTTTCGCATATATTTCCGCAGTCCATCATTCTCTCGCATATGTGGCGCATCTTTCGTTATAGCAAACACATCGCCACACCAGCCGCACCTATCCTGCTCTCCAGTATATAAGACGGTTCCCATGTACTCTACTCTTTATGTTTGATATACTCATTTACTGTGCTCTCACTCTTCATGTGGGTTCAGTCATCGTTGAGCATACCCTTACATTATATCAAATGTCACTTTGCTTGCTGACCTCTTTGGTCCCTGAGTCCCCTCTCTTATCAACATCCAATGACTCTTCACAGTTGATGTCCCTCCCTGTCCCCGCTCATTGAGCTCTTCACTCTGAGTACCACCCTCCCTTATGCTAGAGCTTGTTTACCTTTGGGTGTTTGCTTGTGTGTCTCCTCAATGGTGTCCTCCTTATTTGAGTTGAAGTATCATACCCATTATGTCATCCATCCTTTCCATTGAGTGTAATCATCCTATCCTTTCCTCTAACACTCCTCCACCACCTTGCACTCGGGTTGCTACCAACCCTGAGGAGTTCCAGTCCATGGTTACAGTGTGGGCCATAGACTATGCCATTGATGGTGCTACTGCTGGTCCCCCACCCATTTACTGTCCCCCCTCTCCCTCATCACCAATGCCAATGTCCAACATGATCCCTAGTGGTCAATTGCCTTCATCACCTTGATTGCTGACTCTGCAAATCCCCTTCCCCACTCCGATGACATGTCCCCAAACTATGCCCCCCATTGCTTGGCTAAGTTACCCCTCCTGTGTATCAATTCCCTCTTTGGGTACTTGTTCTATTGGGAAGTCAGTGGCATGTAAGCCTCTGCTGTTTGATGGAATGAAAGAAAAGTTCCCTGACTTTATGAGAAGTGTTGCCATCTATCTGAGTGGCTATGAACAAGAGCCAATTGACTGCCAGAAAATCATAATTGTTTTGTCCTTTCTAGAGGGTGGAATAGTGAGCAAGTTTGCTCAGGAATTCTATGATCAGAATGGAGCTGATCTCCACACATATCCATTCAAATGTTTTATCAGGCAACTGAAAAGTTATTTCATGCCTGCAGATCACAAGGTGAAGGCTGAGAGAGAGCTGCTGGCAATCCAACAAAGTTGTGACCAATCTGTGGGTGACTTCTTTGTCAGGATGAGTCAGCTGTGCTGGATTGCCAAGTATAATTGGATGATGCAAGGACCACTTCTGATTCATCTTGCATGACAAGGGATTTATAACAATATCATGAGCATGAACCAGCCCCACCTGCTAGACTCATCTGACATTCAAGCCTGGGAAACTGCCCTAATGAGAGCCCAAGATGTGCTAAAAGCATAGAAGGCACGACAACTGCACCAGCATACTCCTTGGACCACAAATCCTTCAACATCTACCCCTTCAAAGCTCACATCAACAACTGCCATCCCTGGAATAACTGGTCCAATGGATTTAGCAAAGGCCTACCTCGCTGGTGTGTGTCACACATGCTCAAAACCTTGGCCATGCAAGGACCACTTCAAACCTTGAATTCAGTCACACCAGCTATGGATTGGTGATGTAAAGCATGAACCAGATGACACCCAACTCACTACAATTCACACAATCCTCACAGGCTCAAAGGAAGAAATGAAGGATTTTCAGAAGGAGTAAGAAGCTGGTCACCCCTTACTCCTGTAGTCAAAGATTCACAGATATGTGTACAAAACTCTATAGCTTCCCCAAATAGATTTGACATGTTGACTGTTGAATTGACCAAGACCATGGCTAGTGATGGAATGGATCAACAGATGACTCAAGATGAGTCAAGCCAGTGTGCTTGTACTCTGCCTGACACTTGTTCTAGTACCAGTACAGTCCCTGGCCAAATACTGGGAAAAGGAGCCTCTGTTTGCCCAAGCAAACAAGCAATCAAGAGCACTGGGAAGACAAGTGGTAAGACACTTGGTCAATCCCAAACCCCATTCCAGATACTTCACAACCCATAAAGCTCAGGCCTGAAGTTGCCCTCTCTGTTATCAAAGGTACCCCATCTCTCCTTGCACAACTGGTGCAATACCATGGATCCCTGGACAGCTACATGGATATGGAGAGTCATCAGACTTGGTGACACCCCTCATGCCCTCCACCATCTTTGCTCTTTCATTCATGATTCCCATCTTCTAGAGGTTGATTGAACTATCCTTGATCAGCTCTCAGTTATAGGAGATCTAGAAGCTCTACTAACACTTCATAAGCTCTAAAAATGACCCTGCTTCATTTGATTCCATGTCACAACTGCTCAATCATTCAAGATTAAAGCAAATATGACACTGGGCAATGGCCATGTCCTCCCTGCTCTCACACTTCTTGACTCAGGCTGCACTAGCTCTGCCATTGACTGTGCGTTTGTCAGGTGTCACCAACTCCATTGTTATCTGCTCCCTCACCCCATGCCTATTTACAATGCTGATGACTTCCTGAACAGAGTGGGCTCAGTCATGGCATTTGTGCAACTTGAGATGTCGATCAATGGCCATGCCAAACAAATTGCACTAGTGGTTACTGATCTCAGTACCCATGCAATTTTCCTTGGTCACAACTGGTTGAAAGTGCACAACCCTGATATTGACTGGGCTGTGGGTACACTTCACTTCTATTGCAACCATGACCATCTGCCAGAGCTAATGAATGTGGAGGAGGATGAGGATGATGAAGAAATCTTTGCAGTCTGAAATGTAGCCACCAATCTTGCTTCTGCTTATGCAAAAAAAGAGTCTACCTTTGAGGAAATGGTGCCACCCACATATCATAATTATCAAGATATCTTCTCAAAGGAAGAATTTGATGCCCTCCCCCCTTGTAAACCATGGGATCATGCCATTGACCTTATACCTGGCTCACACAAGATTGATTGTAAGACATACAATCTATCACCCTGTGAACAAGAGGAGCTGGAATCCTTCCTTGAAGAGAACCTGAAGTCAGGATGCATTTGACCATCCAAGTCCAAATTCACTTCAGCCTTTTTCTTTATAAAGAAGAAAGATGGATGACTGAGGCCTGTGCAAGATTACCAAAAGTTAAATAATGTTACAGTCAAAAATTGGTACCCTCTTCCACTCATCTCTAAATTAGTTGATAAGTTTTGCAGTTCCAAATACTTTACAAAGTTGGACGTCCATTGGGGTTACAATAACGTCCATATAAAGGAAGGAGACAAGTGGAAAGTGGCCTTCAGGACCAACAGGGGTCTTTTTGAACCCCTAGTGATGTTCTTTGGACTAACCAACTTCCCAGCAATATTTCAACACATGATGAACCTGCTTTTTTGTGACCTTATCACACAAGGGAAGGTCATTGTCTATATCGATTATATTATGATCTACTCCAAGACCCTCAAAGAACATTGCAATGTTACCTGTCAAGCACTCCAGATACTATGTAAGAACAAGCTCTACTTGAAACCAAGTAAATGCAAGTTTGAAACAGATGAAATAGAGTATCTTGGGCTGATTGTCTCTGGTGACCATGTCCACACTGATCCTATCAAGGTAAAAGGGGTCATGGACTGGCCAGTACCCTCATCCAAGAAGAAACTCCAAGGTTTTCTTGGATTCCTCAACTTTTATCGATGGTTTGTCAAAAACTTCTCAGTCATTGCCCACCTCCTACACTCCCTCACCTTTGAAAAGAATGCATTCATCTGGTCACCTGCATGTCAGTTGGCCTTTGACCAATTGAAGACAACCCTCTGTTCAGCTCCACAGTTCACCATGCCTCAAAACAAGGGTCAGTTCAAAGTCAAAACTAATGAAAGCAGAGTTGGTATAGGTGCAATCCTTTCCCAGCTTCAAGATGAGCAGTGGCATCCAATCACATTCTTCTCCAAGTCTCTAAATGATGCAGAACAGAACTACCATGTCACCAACTTGGAACTCCTTGCTATTGTCTCAGCCCTCAAGGAATGGCACCACTATCTCATTGATGCAGAGGAACCATTTGCCCTTCTCATAGATCATAAGAACTTGGAGTTCTACTGGCAGCCACAAGATCTCTTGCATTGACAAGCTTGCTGGTACCAGCTTCTCCAGGAGTACCATTACATCCTCTCCTATTGCCCAGGTTCTTTTAACCCTGCTGATCCTTTGTCCTAGAGGCCAGACCTCAGTAAGGGGGTGCTGACCACAGATAACACTGCAATTACCATCTTTCCTGACTCCCAAATCTGCACCATTGCATATGAAAAGTTCATAGAGGAGCAGATCAAGGAGTTACAAGGGAAAAAAGAGTTGTTCATGCAAAAAGGGTTAAAGGATGGAAAGAAACCATGGTCGGAAATGGATAGAACCCTCAAGTGGAATCACCTGCTCTATATACCGAAGGATGAAAAGCTAAGGAAATTCATCCTGACTCAATACTATGACCATCTCACAGCAGGACATCCTGGTGTCAGACAGACAAAGGACCTAATTCAAACACACTACTTCTGGCCAATGCTTATGAAGAACATCAAATTATATGTTGCCAGATGCAATCAATGTCAGAAGATAAAGATTTACCATAGATCAAAGACCACCCTGCTTTATCCACATGATATTCTCCAAGCATCATGGAAAGTTATCTCAGTTGACCTCATTGGACCCCTACCTGAGTTGCAAGGCAAGAATATGATCCTCAACATGGTCAATCATTTCTCCAAGATGATACACCTCTTCCCTGTCACTACCAAAATCATCTCCTTAGGAGTCACATAGATATTCTGTGACCAAATCTTTAAGCTACATGGCACTCCAGAAAAGTTCATCTCAGACTGCAGGTCACAATTTGTATTATCTTTTATGTTAGACTTATATTGACTCCTCCAAATCAGAGGGAATTCCTCCACTGTGTACCATCCCCAAATCAATGGATTAACAGAAAGGTTAAATGTGGAGGTAAAATAGTACTTGTGAATCTATGTGAATTACTGCCAGACTGACTGGATTGACTGGCTTGCACTCACAGAGTTTACACACAATCAATGTATATCAGAGTCCACTGGTGTATCTCCATTCCTTCTCAATTATGGCCAGATACCCACTATCCAAATAGAGACTAAGAAAGGAGTACAGAATGAATCAGCTGAGAAGTTCATACAAAAGATGAAAGAGATGCAGGCAGTTGCAAAGTAAGCTATGGAGTATGCAAAGGAAGATATGAAGAAGTTTCATGATCAACATGCACAAGAAAGTCCCATCCTCAATATTGGCAACTTAGTCCTCATTGAGGCCACCAACATCCGTTCAGATCGTCCAATGAAGAAGTTAGATGACCAACAATATGAACCCTTCCCCATTGTGCAAAAGAATGGAGATGGATCACATAGGTTGAAACTTGACGCTAAATTGTGTGGAATTGACCCTAACTTCAATGAATGTGTTCTCACACACTACAACCCTGGTGAGTTCCCTTCACAAAAGAAACCACCATCTCTGCCCCCCATTATTGTAAACCAAAAACTCAAACATGAAATTGACAACATTTTAGACTCTTGGAAGTGTTGTGGATGCCTCGAATACCTCATCAAATGGAAAGACTTTCTGTGAGAAGAAAACAAATGGATTTCTATCTTGGAGCTAAAAAATGCCTGCCACTTAGTTCTTGCCTTCCATTGTAAACACCCCAATGCTCTTTGCAGCCCTACTATCAAAATATGTGGGATCATGGATCCCTGCAACTGTCTATCACATTCTGGTAAGGGTTCCTTTTTCAACAATTTGGACTTGAAATCCTTTATGGCTCATCTCACCTGCCTTCCATTCTCTGTCTTCAAAATTCCCTTGGTTGATGCGGATATCTCCCCTTAGTAAGGGGATAATGTGATATTTTCCATGTACTCAACCTGTTCTAGTCCACTTTTGTAGTTTATCATTTTTTTGCATATATTTCTGCAGTCCATTATTCTCTTGCATATGTGGTGCATCTTTTGTTATAGCAAACACATTGCCATACCAGCCACACCTATCCTGCTCTCCAGTATATAAGATGGTTCCCATGTACTCTACTTTTTATGTTTGATATACTCATTTACTGCACTCTCACTCTTCATGTGGGTTTGGTCATTATTGAGCATACCTTTACAATTGTGTTTGAAGTTGTGCATACCATGTTCCATGTTGCACACACCATGTTGGACCAACTTGTATATAGATTGATCACCATGTTCGGACTGTGTAGTATGAGAAAATGATCACGTTGATTCACACCCAAATGCTGTATCTACTGAATATACTAGAGTATGAATAACAAGTTATTAGTTGAGAAACTAAAATGCACAACTCCAAATCAACAGATCAGACAGCAGCATAGGAAACCATCATGAAGGGCTTGTAAATCATATACTGTCATGACAGGGGAGTTTAGAGAATGTTATGTGTGGAAGGAATGAAGTATTAATCTTTCCAAGGGTTGACCCTAACAAAATTGGGACTGCCTGGGGCAGGTCATTGGTGGTGATAAATGTCAGCATCTGACAGTGAGATGAAACAAGGTGGAGGAGGTGAATATATATGATGCTCTTGCTTCCCAAGTCCTAAATTCTCTAGTTTTAGTATTGTTAATACAAACTATTAAAGCAAAACAAACCTGATTTGGGTTGCAGTGTTCTTGTAACATGCTGAGCCTTCCCTTTTCAGGCACCAGGAGCCATGGCTTCAATATCAAAAGGACTTAGATTGCTGACCAAACTTGCAAGGGGTTTGTCAAATCCATTTCCAGAGATTGGCATGTTGATCTCAAAATTAGTCATATTATCCTTGGTTATATTCTCATCAGAGTCCAACCCAGCAATGATTGGCTGCATATTCTATTAAACAGCTGAATCAGGCAGCTGCAACATCTGCAGAAAATATTGGACTAAGCAAGGATCAAACTTGTGACCATCTGTATATGCAACTAGATGCTCTACCACTGAGCTACTAGTCTGACATAGAAGAAGGCTAGTAACTATAGGAAGTGGAGTTAACCATCACTAAGTAATGCTTCAACACAGAAGACTGATAATATCCATAGTGTGATTAAGTCGTAGCTATTGCCTCACCATGTCCAATATATTCCAGCTTTCATATATAGACTCTGGAATACAATTCCTAGTGACTATGCATATTGTTGACATATACAGTGATCTTCAAAACTGTTGCAATGCCTAATCCTAATGTGGTGCACACAGCACACCACAAACATCTGTTGGTAAAGAATGTGGAATCTTGTTGAAATTGTTAGACATTGTAATTGGTCATCTTACTGGTGGTTAGTGTACTGACCATAGTCTGACCACTGGTGATTGCATACTGGTGACTTTTGGGTCAGTTACACTTGTAACTTGCTTGTAAGCCATATTGTGGCATTTTTTATTATTGTTTATTGTTGTAGTGTGCACTTAGAGTACAACCTGTGAGCTCCATGTCAGGACTCCTTAGTCTCTGACATTGGACTCCAGCTGCTTGAATCAGCTAGTATACAGTTGCTTCACTCAGCTATTTAACAAGTTATGAGCCCTGTGCTTTAAACTGTTGCTTTACAGCTTGCTGCCTAGGCAATCTTATTTTCACTTGTTCCAACTCTACTACATTCACTCCATCCACTGCTCCATAGCACATTTTTGCTTCATCCACCCCCAATGGCCTCAGAACAACACACCCACTGCATTTAGCCTCTTAATGGTAACAACTATACCACCTGGAGTGAAGAAATGAAGGCTCTGCTGTGCTCCAAAGGCCTCTGGCAACTCATTGATGGCAAGGAGAAGTGACCCAGATCTGATAATAAGAAGCAGGAGGTCTGAGACATCAAGCAGAACAAAGTAGCTGGTGAGCTGATGCTTAGTTTGATGCTGGACCAGTGAGTGCACATTAGAGCCTTGTAGGACAACCCCACTGCTGCTTGGAAGGCCCTGGCAACACTTTTTGTGCAACAGAAAGCCAGCACACATTTTGTGGCTTATGGGGAGTTCTTTTCCATCTGGAAGCACACAGATGAGACCCTATCAGCTCTCAGTGCTCAAGTTGAGCAAGCCATGGCCAGAATTCAAGAGTTGTGCCCTTCTTTGTTCAATTTGGTGACCTCTGATGCAAAACTGAGCTGTATGGCCATGGTGCATGCCTTAGAACTGGAATATTTGCATTTCACCTCATTTTTCACCCTTTTTACTGATATTAACAAGGTCAAGGTCAAGGCTGTGTTCCAGACCAAAGAAATTAATTGTCAGCCTTGTCCTGATGCCTCCCCTTCTGCCAGCACCTCCATATTGTCTGCATCCACATCCCTGCCCACTTGCCACTGCAACCCTTTCTCTCCCTGCACTTTTTGTGATAAGCCAGGATACTGCCAATGCAAGTATTATGCACTTAAATGTGCCAAAAACACCTATAAGGCATTCAACACCTCTGGTAGGCAACCCAACCAGGCCAACACCACACCTGTGGCACCTGTGGCACCTGCAGTCACATCTACCCCTTCTATAGCTGCTCAGAATGTAATGGAATGTGCTGGGAATGCAAGTTTTCATTCTATGGATCCTTCTGATCCTCTATCACCACTTCAACTTGATGCTGACACTGATTGGAATGCAGACACAGGGGCCACTTCTCATATGACACCCCATTGTCACTGGCTGTGCAATTACAGCCAAAAATGCATTCCTATCAAACTTGCAGACAATACTATGGTTTACTCAGCTAGTGTTGGGTTTGTGGTGTTCCATTCCACTCTGGAGGGGAGAAGAGGGAGAGCTGTCAAGTTTTCTAATGTTTTACATGTTCCACAACTGCAGAACAACCTTCTAGCAGTATTATATCTCATTCAACACTCATTTTTTGATGTATGCATCAATGCCACCCATATGTCCTTCAGTCACTCCAATGAACTGCCACTCTTCATTACACACATCAATGAGCACAATGCCATGTTTTTAGATGGTATAATAGAGCCAATCACTGAGTATGCATGCCTTTCAACCACTGCCCCACTGAATTTGGCCCTTTGGTATTGTAGGCTCACCCACCACAACCTAAGTGATGTGAAAGCACACATTGAGCAAAAACTTGTCACTGGTATGCAGCTAGACACCAAAACTGTGCCCAATTCACTCTGTAAGCCATGCTTAGCAGGCAAGATGCATGCAAACCCCTTCCCCAGCACTATCTGGTGCACTTCCTGGCCTCTTGAGCTTGTCCACAGTGATGTCCATGCTGTTCCCTATCCCTCCTTCTCTGATTATCACTATTGGATCACTTTTATTGATGATTACTCCAGATATCACTTTGTGCTGCATATTCATGCCAAATTCAATGTTTTCAATGCATTTAAGCAGTTTAAAGTGTTTGCAGAAATCAAACTGAGCAGAGGATCAAGACACTGTGAGATGACAAGGGAGGGGAGTATATGAGCAATGAGATGCTTGATTTCACCAATTTCTGTGGTATTTAGTGCCAATACACAGTCCAAGTGTGTCCACAGCAAAATGGAGTGGCTAAGTGAGCTAATTGCATCTTTTTTGAGTGTATAACAGCTATGTTACAGGAGTCTGGCTTAGCTACTGCATTTTGGGGCAAGGCACTTGGTGCCCTGGTACATGTATGGAACAGGTGCCCTACTACCTCTTTGGACAGTACTACTTCCTATCAGCTTTGGCATGGTCACAAGCCATATGTATCTCACCTCTGAGTGTGGGGCTGCACTGCCTATGTGCATGTGCAGAAGGACAAGTGCCCTGCACTTCACCCTCACTATCAAAAGTGTGTCTTTATTGGATATCCAGATGGGTACAAGGGGTGGAAGTTCTATGACCCCACCATAAAGCACACAGTGATCTCTGAATACACTGATTTTGATGAACATGCTCTCATACCACCCCCCTTGCTCCCTGGCACTGCAAATGCACCCCTAGCACATCCAGCAGCACTCCCAGATGTTCCATTTGCCCCTCCTGACTTGCCCAGCTTCCTAGATGATAATGAGGAGCTCCCTGCAGTGGAACTACTGCCTCCTTAGGGGGAGCATCCATCTGAGGTTCTAGAGGAGGCAGCAGCTCTTCCACCAGCACCAATACCACCTGGTATACCACCTCCACCAGCTACACCACCTCCCAGAGCACCTAGCCCTATTGGCATAGGTGCTTGACTACTCCTCTGGAATAGACAGAAACCCTGGGAATTTTGGAAGCTCAGCCCAGCCCAGCTTGTGGAAGATGCAGATAACTCTGAGGATGAAGAAGATATGGACTCTGTCCAGTGTTTGGCTGCCAAATCCTCCCATCTGAGGTCTTTTGCAGATGCCCTATGCAGAAATGATGCTTTGGAGTGGAGAACAGCTGCTTTGGCTGAGCTGGATGTACACAAGACCAATGGCACTTGGATTCTTGTCCCTAGGCCCAAGGACTGCCCTATTATTGGATTTAAATGGGTGTTTACTCAAAAATACCATGCTAATGGCTCATTTGATCACTACAAAGGTTGTTTAGTCATCCAGGGCTTCTTACAATGCTCTGGATTTGAATACCTCGAGGTTTTTGCCCCTATAGTGTGTTTGCCCACTCTCCACATCATTTTGGCACTAGCAGTGCTGCATGACCTCCATTTGTGGTCTGTTGATGTCTCCAATGCCTATTTGAATGGTGACATGGACTGTAATGTCTATATGGAGCAATCAAAAGGCTTTGTGCAGGGAAATCCAAAGGAGACTGTCTGTTTGCTTAAGAAGTCACTTTATGGCACAAAATAGGGTGGAAATCACTGGAATTGAAAAATACACACCACTCTGGAGTCCATGGGCTTCAAGCAAACCTATTCTGATGCAGCTGTGTATATATTCATGTGAGGTGATGTCTGCATCATTCTTCCTGTATTTGTGGATGATATGACCCTTGCATCAACCTCTCTGCCTGGAATCAAGCAAGCCATCACAGATTTGGCTTTCCACTTCAAAATATGCAATTTGGGGCCCACTACTGAGCCCCTGGGCATTCAGATCACCAGAGACTGCTCAAATTGCTCACTTTCCATCTCCCAGCCTCAATACTGCACTGATATGCTTGCCCAGTATGGTTTAACTGATTGTAATCCAGTTTCCACTCCTATGACACCTGGTTTGTGCCTTCCATGCAAGTAAAGCCCTAGTACTCCAAAAGAGTGCTCTTTCATGCATTCTGTTAACTATGGTGGTGCTATTGGCTCTCTGCAGTACCTCTCCTGCACCACTTGCCCAGACATCGTCTATACTGTTGGACAACTTGCCTCATTCACTTCCAACCCCAGAATCATCCATTGGAACACTGTAAAGCACCTCTTTCACTACATTAAGGGTTCCATGGACTATGCTATCACTTATGTGCCAGATTTACTCCAATCTCAGCTATTTATGATCTACTCTGATGCAAACCATGGTGGTTGCAAGGACACTGGTCATTCCATTGGCACTTTCATTGTAAAAATTGGCACTGGTGTTATTTCCTAGATGTTAAAGTGCCAGCCCATTGTTGCTCTGTCTATAACTGAAGCTGAGTACATGGCTACTTGCCAGGCTGGCAAGGAGATTTTGTGAATGTGCAAGATGCTGCAGAAACTGGGCTTTACCATGTCTGGCTTGTTTGTGCTGTATATGAACAACAAAAGTGCCATCTCAGTGGCCAAACACCCAGAACACCATGAGAGAATAAAGCAGCTGGACCTGTCCTGGTTCTGGCTCAGAGATGTGGTAGATCAGGGCACTATTTGCCCACTTATGTGGCCACTGGTTAGATGCCTGCTAATTTGCTCACAAAGGCACTCCCTCATGCCAAAGCAAAACAATTCTGTTCTTCTATGGGATTGGGTGCTCTGAGGAGGAGATAGCTGGTTGACAGAGAGATGCACAATCAGGGGGGACTGTTAGACATTGTAATTGGTCATCTCACTGCTGGTTAGTGTACTGACCATAGTCTGACCACTCAGTGGTCACTACTAACCACTGGTGATCACATACCAGTGACTTTTGGGTCAGTTACACTTGTAACTTGCTTGTAAGCCATATTGTGGCATTTCTTATTATTGTTATAGTGTGCACTTAGAGTACAACCTGCAAGCTCCATGTTAGGACTCCTTAGTCTCTGACATTGGACTCTAGGTATGTGCACTTTTAGCTACATCAATTATAGTCTCTGACATTGGACTCCAGCTGCTTGGATCAGCTAGTATATAGCTGCTTCACTCAGCTATTTAACAGAAATACCATTATAAGTGGCAATGTTTGGTCATACAAACAAAGGTGCACATATAAATATTATGTCTGAGTTTGAAATAGTTTACACACTTCTTTATTCCCAACCACATCATTATGAGATTCATTTCTTCTACTCAGAAAAACACCATTCTCTCTATGCTTGATGCTGGCCAGTCAGCTCATTCTATTGCCTCCACCACTGGTCTCCATGCCTCTACCATATCCAGGCTCTGCTTCAAAGAGTGTTCTGAGCTTCAAAAGTCTGTTGAAGGTTGCCCATCCAAGCTTTCTCCTACCAATTTTTATCATGCCATCCATCTCATCTCATCTGAAAAGGCAGAAAATGCTGTCCAAGTGACCAAGGCTCTTACCAATGTGGTCAACAAACCCCTCTCTACCACCACAGTATGCCAGCACTTGAAAAAAACTGGTATGAAGGATGTGGTGAAGTCTAAACACCCCCTTTTATTAGCTATATATTACAAGGCTTGCTTGTACTTTGCCTATGCTTTTAAGGATTGGACTATAAAGGAATGAAAGAAGGTAGCATGGTCTGATGTGACTAAAATCAATTGCCTAGGATCAGATGGGTGAAAATGGGTGTGGAAAAAAGCAGGTGAAGGGCTTAATAATAGATTGGTTGAAGGGATCCTAAATTTTAAAGGAGGTTCTCTTATGATATGGGGGTGTTGACTTGGCAGGGAGTTGGCTATGCTGCCAAGATTGATGGTAGGATGGATGGAGACCTTTATTTTCAGATTTTGAAGGATAAGCTGCTGAATACTCTGCAGCATTATGGTCTAGATCCTTTTAACATGATCTTTTAGCAAGACAATGACCTCAAGCATACTTGTAAAAAGGTGAAAGAGTGGGTTGGAGAGAAAAAGTTTGGGACTATGATATGGCCAGCACAGTTTTCTGACCTTAACCCCATTGAACATCTCTGGAGTCACCTCAAAAAAAGGCTAGCAGATCAAGAATACCCTCCTAGTGGAATTCATGAGTTATGGGAGAGAGTTCAGGTGGAATAGGAGGGGATACAACTTGAGGAGTGTCAGAAGTTGATTGAAAGCATGCCTAGGAGGGTTGAGGCAGTGCTCAAGACAAAAGGAGGCTATACCAAGTACTAATACCTATTTTATACCAACAGGTGCAAAACTGTTGCAATGGTATTGCTGTTTTGAAATAAACATAACTCCATAGCTTCTGAGCCAAATCACATGATCCAGAGGCCAGATTTTAGCCACAAGTGTGTACTTTGTTTGTTCCCACCAAAGCTAAGCAGAATTTCCACAGATGTTTGTGGTGTGCAGCATGGATTATATCAGGATTAGGTATTGCAACAGTTTTGGAGGTTACTATAATAAAGCATGCAAAAATAAAAAACAAAAAATACCAAACCATAGCTAACAATTTCTGACACCTGCCTTGTTATGACATTTATTCTTGAGAAGATCTATACCAGTGGAGTAAACCACCTCAACAATACTAAGATTATACCCATTTTTGATGAGAAATTGCCACCATGGGATAATATTACCATCCACAGAATGCTGGGAGTCTAGTCCATTGTTATGGATATATTTAGCAATAATAGGAAACAATTCCTGCAATTTTGCAGTTATCTATTCATATGTCCAAGTGTTGTTGACAAGAGTGGCTTCATCAATGTAGTAACCATGATTTTTCATCTTCTGTATATCATTAGAGGCATTGGGTCAGATAGGAAGCTTCATTACTCTGAGTATTCTGGATTTCTGTGAATAAAAAAGTTGTTACAAATATTTTTTATGACATATCATTGCCTCAAGACTTACATTGACACCACATACTAATATTCCAAGCTTACCAACCTAAAATTGTTTATGTGAGCCTGAGAGTGATCTGGAAGATTGTGCAGCAGATGCTGGCTTGAGTTGTGAAGTGGTAGAATCATGGCCCTAGACATAACAGTGAGTTAGATAACAAATCACTGATAAAATATATATCTTGCAAGTGACAGCTGCTCTTGTAAAAGACATTTTCAATCCTGTCCTGGCTTCTAATGGTCAACAGTTTTATTTCCAGATAAGAAAGTGGTCAATATTTCATTCTGAACAAAGGTAAATGATACCTGATTAGAAGTGATTGACTGCTAAGTCAGAGCCATGAAAGACTTTTCAAGTACTTGAGAAAAGATATCACAGACACTGAAAGCATGGGATACTCTGCTAGAACCAGCATGTGGCTCAACTATATCTGAGATCAGAACTTCATTGTCTTTGCTGCTACTGCCACTGCTGTTGCTGCTATTTTTGCCAAAAGTGCCACAATAGAAAGTATAGCCATGTTTAAGAGATTGGTGAGCAGTTGTATAGCATGCAGTACTTGTAGTAGCCTGTTGTTGTTCTATTGTCACCAAGATGGATAGTTGCACTTCTTCAGGCTTGCATTCAAGTTGACCTAGCTTATGGAAAATTACAAATGCAAAAGCATTAACTGCTAACCTTGAAAGATGACTTAGGAATCAATCTTGCTGGGAAGTTGGCAGCACAGACTATAACCAATATAGGGGGGGTGATGCTTGAAAGATACCAAGAGGCCCTTTGTGAGCTAGAACATCTAGTTGTTATGTGCCTTTTTGAGCTTTTCAAGATTTTGATGTTAGGAACCAGTGAGAAGATCTATTTACTTTATTAATCATACTAACATCCTAAGATATAATAGGACATAAGCTCCATTAACATATTAGAAAAGCTCTTTAATGGCAATCAGAAGCTATTTGAAATGCAATTGCCCAGTACAATACCCAGGCTACAGCACTTAATCCCTCTTGTCTTGCTATATCATGGAAGGACATCACCAATTACAGCTTCTTAGGTGAGTTTGACCTTCTATGACAAACACAGAATGATATCTATAACTGTGTTTGGATCAGGCCAGCTGTTTGTGAAGCCACAGCTAAGTAATTTAAACTGCATTGTGCATAGGAAGAAATTACAAGGCTAAATATTAAAATTTGTCACTTACAAGCAGCCATACAGAATAAGAAGAAGGAGATATCAGATTTGTCACCTTTGTAAATCTGAGCCATTTCTCACAGAAGAAATGAAGCACCTTTACCAGTCATGTATAGTAGTAAATACAATCCATATTTACTATTTGGATAATATTGAAAGTTTGTATAGTTTGGCTTACTAAAAAGATATTGGAATTTGTGTGGAATTCTTTCACTTTACTAATGAAAGTGTGGCCCTATTGGACAATGGTGCAATACCTCCACCTTTAGCCAATCATGAAGATGTGACCTCTGATAGTGCTGGCCTGGTTCCTGAGATTCAAGAACCTTCACTTGGTGAGGTTCACACTTCCCTGTGAAATAGCCTACTCTAATTCCTTTTTTAGAATCATCACAAATGTTTGATGAACTCTATAAATTTTATATCAATGATTCAGGAGATGATAGGCTAGCAGATGACAAAGAAAACACAGTATATATCCAGTCCATGACTGATTTTTTGCAGAATATAGTATATTCATGACTTGTGTCTCACTAATATACTTGCCATTTATCCATACTTATTTTTCCAAGTGTACAATGATATGCTTTTTAGTCCAAAATGCAGAACCACTGAATAATATCATGCTGAAGTATGCAGCACCATTATGAATTAGATCACAAGATGGTATTCCAGTAAATATATTGGTCTATCTCAACAATTGGTGGAGCTCTGCAAGTCCAAGATATGTGAGTCCAAGATGTATAAAGTTGGTATTGATAATTGATGGATTCACAAACAAGCCATTTCAAACATTACAACTAGCCATTCCAAATGCTACAACTTCACATGTGCACAATAAACTGTGTACTATTTCAAGCACCATGCACCAATAGGAGCTTGGTGCTTATTAACAGCACTCAGCACTTAGCAGTGGTTAATATCTGCAGCACTCTCAAATTAGTACAGTGCTATTTATGGCTTAGTGGTAAGGTTAAATGTCCACCCTTTTTTTAATGCCAAGTACTATCAACTCAACCATGCCCATACAGCATAAGAGGAATGCAACATAGGATGCTTTCATGCTTGCATATATTATGGCCATGCTTTTCTTGTCATTTGCACACAGTTTTGATGATGACCAATTTTAGGCAGCAATAAAGGCCCTTCTCAAACATGATATACACAGAGACAGCAGTTACTACAACACCAAGTTGCCTGGTGGCCTTAATCTGACATATATAGCCTTAAACCCTGCCAAGGATCCTGTGGTCAAAGTGATTGGTAGAACCAAGCTTATTGAAGCCTCAGTTAGTGATGTTTTTGATGTGGCAAGTCAAATCATAGACCATTTGTATTTGAGCTTACCCTCTACTAGATTACTACTTATAACTGTCTCAACAGTGGAATATTGCTCCTTATTAGATGTCCAGGATCAGTTCTGCCATCCGATTCTGCTAGAAGACTTACAGTCAATGCCTATATTACCCCTTGCAAACAAGTTTGAAATAAGCATATCAATGGTGACATGGCCATGGTTATTCAAGCATTTGTCCAGAAATTTGCTCTTCCTCACCTGCAGCACTTTGTGAAACAGTGCAATATCAAATCTGTTAGAGCCCCCAAACTGCATTGTAGGTCTATACAAGTATATTCTATTAGTTAGCTTATATTAGTATAGAAATTGCAAAGCCCATTAGTCTCAAAGGCCTGAATTACCTTTCCTTCATTCAGAACACCTTTATTGCATGTATTCAATGCAGCTCTCTTGATCCAGATGAAGAACTGGAGCTGTCAGATGATATGTGACACTCATCATTTTCTACTACCATCTATGAATCTGCCATGCTTGTACTTAATGGTACCACAAAAAAGGGAGATCCTATAGTGGCTCAAATAAGTATCCCAATGTTGGGCCATTTTGGAAAGACTTGACATTTGCAAAAGAACCAAGATATATCAGCTCTGACCCTTGCAGGGTCATCCATAGCCCTAACACCTACCCTGAAAATGAGCCCTTAGTCATGCAATTTGGTTGTCATAGCACTTACATATAACAATTTCAAAATGACATGGCATTGGGACACTTATTTGAGCAACATTTCTATTCTGTAATTATAGTACTTTGTATGCCCTTCCTTTGCCTTTATCACTGCCTCTATTCTTCTAGGCATGCTTTCTATCAATCTTTGACATTCCTCAACCTCTATCTTGCCCCATTCCATATCAATCCTTTCCCAAAGCTCCCAATTCCCTTTTGATGGTGTTACATAGCTATTGAGCTTCTTTTTAGGAATTTTCCAGAGATGTTCAATAGGATTAAGGTCTGGAGATTGTGCTGGCCAATCAAGAACTTTGATATCTTGAGATTTCAGCCACTTCTGGGCCCTTTTAAAGGTATGCTTGGGGTCATTATCTTGTTAAAAGATAATGCTCTTTTCAGAAATCCCAGAATTTTCCATAGTAGGAAGCAGATTATTCTCCAAAATGGAGACATACTGGTCAGCATTCATCCTCCCTTCCACCTCTGCAAGGATCCCCACTTCATTCCAGCCCATGCATCCCCAAACCATCAAGGAACCTCCTCCAAACTTTACTGTCCCCTATATCTCCTTGTCTTGCAAAGGTTTTCCTGCCACTTTCCACATATACTTCCTTCCATCTGACCCAATCCTGTTTATCTTGGTCTCATCTGACCACATTACCCTATTCCAGTCCTCCACAATCCAGTGTTGGTGCTTGAGAGCAAAGTCCAACCTATGTTTCCTATGCTTCATAAACAAGAGTGGCTTTTTCTTCTTGACTACAGCCTTTAAAGATGCAGACTTTAGCACATTGTGAATTGTTTGGGAAAATACAGGAGAGGAGAGAATAGAACTAATGAAATGGGTTGCCTGGACAGCATTTTCAACCTTGCCAGAGATAATACTAGAGACAATTCTTTTTTTGTCAGAAATAGAAAGCTTGAAAGAAGGGCCTAATTTGATGTTTTGCCTGCCTGGATGAATCTATTTGATAACTCTGGCTACAGTGGACTTCCCCAGACCAGTTTGGGAGGATATATTTCTAGCAGAAAGACCAAATTTGGAGAAAAAGAGGATATAAGCTCTAATAGAGGCAAAAGTAGGCTTTATGGTGAAGTAGGGTTAGCTTGGTGGTATTTCTGTTCTTTATAGTGCCCATGGTTATGTAAGCTACATCATGAGACAGGGTTGAAGCATAGCATCTATCAGAACATTATGTTATTTACCAAAAAATGACTGATAACATCATGGTCAAATAAGTGTCCCAATGACATGTCATTTTGAAAATGTTA
>JBBPQW010000392.1:0-21530 GCA_038092695.1 Boletus rubropictus
ACCGAAGTCCTGATATACGATGCCCTTAAGGCCCTCCGCCAGCACTTGACAGCCGAATCAGAGACGAGAGAAGATGTATGATTTTATCGATACTTCATCTGCGTCTGTTGACGTTTTACGTTGTGCAGATCATCATGACCGCAAGCACCTTACTGGAGGCTGCGGAGCCTAGCGTACTTTGGAAACATTTGCTTAAATCCATATTAAATGCTATCAATTCCAGTGAACATCAGTTGGAGGTATGCTAGAGGAGTGTATTCACGCCTTTTTACTGATGGTGTCTGTTAGGCCGTCAGTCTCGCACTATTCCTTCTTCGTTCTCTCCCCCTGCAAGACGAGGAAGTGAAGAGTATTCACCTGCCTGTGGTTTTTGCTGCTTTGATGGAGGTTCTCCTTGTGAGAGAGCTTTGACTGTTTCAGCTTCGCACATCTAACCCGGACCAGGTTCACATCCAGGTGGACTCTTCCCACGTCGTCTTACCCGTGGTGCAGGAGTGCTTAATACTTCAAGATGAAATATTACGACACCTTTCCGCGGAAGCTCTGCTGCGCCGTCCGAAGCTAGCAGATTCGACACAAGAACCCATGCTCAGCTCCTTAGCATTCTGTTCGGCATTCTATGGCCTTGATATGCCCACTTCTATCTCCCATAATCATTCGGCTATTCCTTTAATTTCTGTTGTTGAGCATTCGTTTGCGTTCAGTCAAATCTGTGCGCAGGTTGTGGTTCGGGAACGAGCTGTTAATTCATCTTTGAGGGCGTCATACTCGCATATTCTGTCATTGCTTGGAAAGCTCACCGAACTTGCTGATAAAGTTTCTGACGAAGCGCTCGAGATTTTTTGGAACCCATCGACATGGGTCAGCGATGTTCTGGATAGTCTGGATGTTGAGGTCAGAATCTTCCCGCCTGTTTCATATTATAGGCTCAGCTTCACTTTCAGAACGTCGATTTTAATTTGGTGGACAGCTGCATCTCTATTCTTGTGTTACTTCAGCGGCCGTCTAAACTTGTCCCAAAGTTCGTCTTCGATCAAAAGCAGCTAGTCAGTCGGGTGGTGAAGAAGGTCGTTTGAATTTATTGTTGTCTCTCGGGACCTTGACCAATCGTGTTTGCAGCTCTTCAGGTTTCTTCACCAGGACTGGGCAATTTTCCATGTCCGTGCTGCCAGTCTGGTGTGGACATTGGAATCGTCCACTAGTGATCATCTCGTAGAGTCTATTATCGCTCAAAGTATGACTTCTTCAGAGCCTCCCATTGCTCACAACGCTTTTGAGGCATTTGGTGTTCTTTGGAGATTAATGGGTGAGTTCAGTGTTGGTCAAGTCGGAGATACTGAATTGGTTGTGTACAGACGATGATAGTTTGCCTGGATTTCGTTTCAAAGCTCCCTTGATGATTGTTCTCGAAACATTGAAGCACGACTGTCCAACCTCACGCCGAGTCAGTGAGACTTGGATGAGATGCAGCCTCAGGTCTTACATACGGTATACACGCGAGTACTGGTTTCTGTGGACCGCGCTGATGATAGAATTCTGTAGTGTGCTGGAGCCACTCCTCTACGATCTACTTGATCCTAAGATCAGGCGAAAGCCTACTACGATAAAGATCAGATCCAAGGAGATTCGAGGATACGTTTACGAGCAGAAGTTCGACCACCGTTACATCAATCACCTCCTCGAGTTGCTACACTCCATTGTTCAGTTTGGTGGGCAAGGGTTCGCAAAAACTGCCCGAAGTGCTCCAATCAAGCGAGTTCAATACCCCCCACTTGTGCAGAGAATAGAAACTGGTAACTATCCCCATTTTCCGAGTTTTCGGTATATTTATCGCTCATTCAGCACTCTTCGACCCGAACGCTAGTTTTTTGGATATATTGATCGAACTTCTGTCGCGGTATGTCCATCTGCACTGCGATTTGAGCTGAACGCCTTCTCATCTTTGCATAGTTTCCTTCAGTCAGAGCCAAAAGAGCAGGATGCACCAACAACGGAGCCTTGGACTACTAGAATTCAATCGACATCTATTGATGTCTTGCAAGCCATCGTCGCCCGTGGAGAGATCGATCGTCTTACTCTCGAGACATTGGAGCCCATTATCATCGGAAAACTATACTTCTTCGTTCATCTGAAGCGCCTTGATCTCCAGAGCAAGCTCCTCCGCATCCTCCATTCGTTGATTTCAGCCTCTACAACTCACATTGCCCAGATGGACGCCGAAGAGCAAGGCAGTTCTGAAGGTTCCCATATATCCGGAAAGAGAGCGTATTCGGTCAACCCCCTTTTGACGCACACACTGACAGATGGAATTTCTGTGCCTCACAATCGGCCTGTACAACAACACTGGCTTGATTTCGTGCTCATGGCCATTCCCCAATTCCAACCAACACTTCAAGGGATGATCCCCTCTTTAGCTGATTGTGTCTGCCGTCAGCTTCGGTCATTCCTGAACGATGCGGTTCGAGCCAAGGAGCTGAGTTCGTCGAGCGCAACCACAGGCGTTGCGACCGATGCAGAGTTCGCCATGCTGCTCAACACTTTGGAGCGACTGCTTATCTTGGGCTTAGCAAACTATGCCGAAGTGGCGCACCAGGATGAGGACAATCCGACACAAGAGAAGACTGGCGGAGAAAGTAGTGGCATTCTCGGTTATGTCTCGAATGTGTTTACCGGCGAACCCACGATGTCTTTGGAAGACCAGGCTACAGTGAGTATACCATTCAGGTAGTTGGGTTTCATCTTACTTGTGCAGGTCCGCTCTCCTGGCTTCCGTTCGCTCAATGACGGTGTGCGCGTTTTGTTTGCGATATGGGTTAATTTCATTTGGACCAGCCCAAGTTCGGGACGTTCCATAGAAGATTCGCTAGCGGTGATATACAATCGCACGCGAGGTCGTTGTCGGAGGGTGCTGGAATACCTCTTCCGGGCATACCCTTCGGAAGTTCTGGAAGGAGTGGTCAGTTGCTGGGATCGCGATCTCACCCTTCACTCTAGGGAACCTAGCCCAGCTGAAAGTGCTGCATTTGAGCTGGTCGATATCCTCATCGCCAGCGCTCATTCTGCTGTGCATATGATATGCGAGAGCATAGTCATCCGATCATCCAGTGGTTCTGAGCGAAGTCGGAGATATATGAATCCCGAGGTGTAAGTGTGGCTGACAATTACCCCGAACAAGAGCTAAGGAGTTCGCTTGCAGGTCTGATGTTATGCTATTCAAGTTCCTAGAACAATATTCATCCCGTTTAGAGGGTCCTCTGGCTCTCCAGGTTTGGGGAAGGTTCATGCAGCTGGCGAAGGACGTGGCTTCCAACATCCGTGAGTTCCGCACGCAAGTCTATCTGACTCTCAGGTGGGAAAGGCATCCGGTTAGCCGATTGCTCGATTAACTGGAGTTTTGCAGATGTCTTTGCGTACTAGGCGACAAAGTCACTCAGACTACGGCCATGGACGACAAGCGAATCAAGAAAGACCTCCAAGAAACGTTTGGAAAGCTCCTTGATGCATGCGTGACTTTCGTCGGTCGAACCACGGAGCCTTCGAGCTGGATAAGACGTACGACGAAGGAGTCATTGATTAACGGTAGATCATCACCGGTTCCTCGTGCAGGTGAGAAAAGCTCGACAGTAAGACATTCCGTTGACTGGGGCAATGCCTTAGTTGCAGATCCGAAGGTGAATGAGAAAGCCGACTCTGGTGCGGTGTCTCTGCAAGACAGTGCCAAGCCGATATGGGGAAGCGAGCTTCCATCCCAGGTTAGAGCATGCGTTGGCAATGATCCGATACAGGGTGCTTATATCCCAAAAAGATCGTCGATTTCGTCGCGACAACTGTGGTTCCTAACTTGCGAAAATTCTTCACGGATAACGACAGAGTAATAAGCGCCTGCAGTAACATCGTGTACTACATCATCAACCCAGCTCTGAAAGGGATGTCACGGTAAATTATTTGTCCTCGACCTGCGGCAACGTCTGACTCGCACTCAGGCCGATGGATTTGGAAAACACAGTAGTCGATATTATAACAGAACTCACTAAATTGCCTCCTGCACTCAAGGTTTGGCGCACGCCGGTTTCCGATATTTTATATGATAGTCGGTTGTTTCAATCCAATCCTGCTGCTGCTCTTAAATGGAAGCCGATTATCAAAGCCCTGTTTGACTCGGACAAGACGTCGTTTGGCGAGCTGTTAGGTATACTGATGTCTTTGCCTGTTGCGCGTTCTCGCTGACCTCTTCTAGGTCGTATTGCTACCGTACCATCGACCAACATCTTCGTCAACCGAGAGAACGAGATGCTCGTTCGGTCTCTCAACTTACGACGACTGTCACTCGTCCTATTCGTCGGGGAGAAGAATCATTTCTTGATTCAGTTACCCAGCGTACAGGAGAAACTAGTTGACACTTTGCGCAACATTCCCTCGCCTACAGTACAGAGTGAGGTGTTCTTGTGCATCCGTGTACTACTGTGCCGTCTTTCGCCGCACAACTTGACCAGTTTTTGGCCAGTCATCTTGACCGAACTGGCAAGCATTCCATTTTGTACCTTTTGAAGATTTTCATTCATCGAATCCACAGTATCGGATTTTCGAACAAATCATTGTGGCCGTGCCTGCCGACGAGTCCGAGGATCTCCCTCTTATTCTCTCTGCGAGCAAGTGCCTGGATTTATTGCTCACGCTTCAAACTCCCGAGTTTCAAATGTATGCCTTGTGCACTTCTTGGACACCTCGAGTCCACTGACACATCTCAGACACCAGTGGATGTTTGTGACCGACACGGTAGACGCCGTGTTCTGCCCAGATGACTGGAATCCCGAAGCCATGTTCGACCAACTCGCAGAAATCGTTGGCAGCCTTCCCGTCCCGGGCACTCGGGTAAGTTTACCCAATTGCAAACACTACGTTTTTTTCCCCGCCTTGTCGAAGATTGACCATGTTTTTTGTTAGGACCGCACACGATCAAGGAATGGTCATGTCGCCTTTCCATCCATTCCTGCTTCCGTTAGCTTTCCGTCATCCTCAGAGACGCACTCGTTGCGGCGGCCCATGTTGAATTCATTGCGACAAATCGACTCTGTTCGCGATCTGAGACCGTTTTTCTCTCATGTGAGCATCTCGACGTACGAGAGCGTGTATGCCAGCGGGGGGAATATCGACTGGGAAACTGTGGAACAAGGGCTGTTGGAGGATATATTCGATGGCCGATGACCGATCCCGCCCGTATTCTACCCCCTTTTCGTGTTTGTTCTTTGTTCTTTTTCCTTTACTTGCACATGAATGTAATCCTTCATTCAACTTGTAGAATGCAGAGCGCAGACAGGGGATGGCTAGCCAATAATGTATGTATGGAAACAAGGAAGTGAGGGTATAGAGATGTGTGCGCGATCTCAGGACTGACATGGAAGCGCGAGTGCATGAAATATCGACGGGTGAGTATCATGATTAGAAGTCGCCCCAACTACGCCGGAATTTGTACTGCATGCGTTCCTAGACGTTAGCGGTCCATCCGCGTTCCACTCAGTCAAAGAATATGTTCGCACCTTGTATGGTAGATTTTTTCTGTGAAACAAGTCGAACGATGAACACATGTTGGCCTCACTTGGACAACGATACTGACCTCATCTTCTCAACCGGCGACTTGGGCTGCTTGTAGCCTTGTTCGCCAGTACCCCATTCAGACTGGTTCTCCATCTCCTCTGCGATGCCCTTGTACTTGACAGAAGGATCTTGCTTGGGCACGCCTCTCGTTATCTTCGGTCTAGGTGCTGGCTCGGGTTTCTCGGCGTGGTCGTGTGCATGGAAGGCTTCCTCGACGGTGATGCCTTGGTACTTGGCCTCTCGTTCGGCTTCTAGGAGTTCAATATTCTCATGGTGAGAAAAGTGGTCGATGTCTTCGGGGTGGTTGTACGATTCGTCCGTTTGTGTTTCAGGCGTCGAATGGAATTGCTCTGCGATGGAGCGAGGTGGTGTGAGTTGGAGACTTGAATAGGATGGGCACACGTACCTTCGTGGTGGAGGAAGAACTCTGTTGCAAAGGTCGGCTTGTGAGCGCTTCCGACGTTGGCGAATGCAGATTTCGAAAGACGCACCGCTCTCCACGTCATAATGATGTCCCTCGGCACCCATGTCGTCAAAAGAAGGAAGGGCCTTGAAGCCCGCTGCCTCGAATTCCTCGGGAGTCACTTTTCCGTCACCATTCATGTCCAGAAGCTTCAGGACGGTATCGACGATATGATCCGCCTTCTTCTGGTGCTCGATCTCGTCCTGGAAGATGCGGGATGCGGGGAATTATAATAGAACAAGGAAACGAGGCCCACCTTGGATTTCTTTTGCGAATAAAGGTGGTGAACGCCGTAAATGGCCTCTATTTCTTCACGGTCCCATATCCCATCTCTGAGGGGCCAAACGGGGTCAACACGCGTATGCAAAAGATAGTCCACGTTACGCAGCTCACCGGTTCAGGTCGTGCAGTTGGAAGAAGCTCTCGAGGTCGAATGAATCACTGCGAGTACAGACACGTGTCCAGCGCCGCTCTCACAGGAGAAAATGGAGATGATATACACACATGTGGTGTTCAGAAGCCATCTGTACGGGGATGAAGACGTCAGAAGATGAGCGCGCGAACGAGATGCCCGCCCGAAATCGGTATGGGGACGTACATGACGGATGGCATAGTCGGCGCCAGGGGGTTTGTCGGGGTCATCGTGGTGACCATGGGCGGAGACCAGGACTGCGAAGAGGAGGGAGATTACCGCGAAGGGCCGCATCGAGTCGCAGGGGTTGAGAAGGTGGCGAGGCAGAGCTTGCCGTGACGATGATCCTGGACCCCGATCACCACGCGACTAACTACTCCAGTAGCTGGCTCACGTGATGTTCCCGGAACTTGATCACTACCATCGAGGATGATACCCACACAGCGTACAGCGGCACGCTCTCTCAGTCGGATACGTGCCACGGCAGCGGTCGTCGGTCATGCACACAAGACACCCGCGCGTGTCTTTGCAAGTCTCCCGACTGAGACAAGGCCTCGAACACGTCCCATCAGCATACCACCACGCCGAGGACTCGCGACTGCTGCTTCGAGTGAGTAGATGGCGTCGCAGCCGACCTCGCACGGGCTGATGTTCGTTGGCTAGCCTCGTTCACGAGGAAGCCTCATTTCGACAAGATACTCATCGCCAACAGGTGTGTGCCAACCTAGTTACCCACGCTCGTTTGCTAATGCACTCTCTCAGAGGAGAGATTGCATGCCGTGTGATTCGGACAGCCAAGAAGCTGGGGATCAAGACAGTGGCGGTATACAGCGAAGCAGACGTGCAGTCGTTGCATGTACTCGAAGCCGACGAAGCGTATTGCATTGGTCCTGCACCTTCGGCGGAGAGTTATGTGAGTGTCTGGTGCGAGCAGACTTGGCGGCGCGATGTTGATGTGGTGATATCAGTTGCGCATAGACAAGATCATCGAGGTGTGTCACGAGAGCGGTGCACAGGTCCGTCTTGTACTTGTCTTGTCTGAGACGATACTTGAACGTCTCTCTTTTCCCCCCACGACCTGTTAGGCCGTTCATCCTGGGTGAGACGGTGTCCCTCTCCTTCGGTCGTCAAACTGATCCAACGGATATGATATGTAGGTATGGTTTCCTCAGCGAGAACGCCAAGTTTGCCCAACGGCTCGCAGAAGAAGGGATCGTGTTCGTTGGCCCTCCGTCAAGTGCTATCGTTTCCATGGGCTCCAAGAGGTTGGTACATGTCCTTTACCATAACTATATATTGTGCTGATTGAATAAACACTTTAGCGAATCCAAAAACATCATGTCCGGTAGGTCGCAGTCCGTCTGTCAACTTCTAGCGGCGTTTCCAACGTTCCCGGATGAAAGCTGCTGGTGTGCCGTGCGTTCCGGGATATCACGGTAACAACCAAGATCCTCAATTTCTCTTGGCTGAGGCAGAGAAAATTGGTTTGTCCTCAACGGATCATCAGATGGGTTGGACCGGTTGAAATGACACTCTTCTCAGTTTACCCTGTTTTGATCAAAGCCATTCACGGCGGAGGCGGCAAAGGTATGCGTGTCGTATCAACACCCTCCGAATTTATGGATGCACTGGAATCCGCGAAACGCGAGTCGTTGAAGGCATTTGGCGATGCAAACGTCCTCATTGAGAAATATATCGAACGTCCGAGACATGTGGAAGTACAAGTCTTCGCAGACACGTTAGGTGGGGTGGTTAGTCTTTGGGAACGAGACTGCTCTGTACAGAGACGTAACCAAAAGATCATCGAGGAGGTGCGATACATCAGCATCGCCGTGAATGATCGTGTGACCACGTGTGTTTGATAGGCTCCTGCACCAGGCCTTTCCCCCGAACTTCGGGCGGACTTGTCCGAGAAGGCTGTCGCTGCCGCGAGAGCAGTCAACTATGTCGGGGCGGGTACGGTGGAATTCATTTTTGACAACGATACCGAGAGATTCTACTTCATGGAGATGCGAGTGTCCGCAAAGCATTCCGGTACGAACTTGAGCTGACACCGGCGATAGGAATACGCGTTTGCAGGTCGAGCACCCCGTCACGGAAATGATAACTGGTCTTGACCTCGTGGAATGGCAACTTGAGGTATTGTTTACGTGTTGATGTTGTTTCATAGCGACTTAGATACCCAATAGGTTGCGGCTGGTAACCCCCTTTCTCTCACACAGTCCTCCATCCCCCTCGTCGGACATGCATTTGAGGCACGGATCTACGCAGAGAACCCCCGAAACGATTTCTTTCCCGACTCGGGACAGCTCTTGTACCTCTCCACACCCACTCCGACGCATATATTTGCGTCTCCACTACCACCTTATACTACAGAATTGGCTCAACCTTCACGACGCGTACCCGACACATCTACTACGATTACCCCATCGCTCCGACTTGAGCAAGGATTCACTGAAGGTGCTCAGATTGGCGTGTATTACGATCCGATGATAGCTAAGCTCGTGGTCCACGGACGGGATCGAAGCGAGGCTTTGAGAATGCTCAGACGAGGACTCGAGCAATATAGAGTAGTTGGTGTTTCTACCAACGTCGAGTTTCTCAGAACGCTCGCGGGCAATGATGCATTTATTAAAGGGGATGTCGAGACAGGATTCATCAAGAAACATCATTCAGAGTTGTTCCCGCCGATTTCGGAACCCTTTCCGGAATTATTAGCGCAGGCTGCACTCTATGTTGCTCTTCGAGATCAAACGGTTCCATCGGCCCTTCAGAGCCCGTGGACATCTCTTGGAGGACGACGGTTCGGTGGCGATGTCTACGAGCGTGTCATCACGCTGTCCAAGGACGAAACTTTGACTGCCCATATCAATGTCACGCTCAGACACAGCTCTCCTGGACAATTTGACGTTACCGTGGATGGTCCCTCACCGACGATCTTCAAGTCGGTCTCTGCACGTCTTACTTCCCCAACGACGCTTGCTGCATTCTCGACGAACATAACTATCGTCTCGCAACCTCCGCCTGCCGTTCCCGCATCGACGTCTTCAAATACGAAAGAACGACTTCATCTCTTTTCAGCAGACGGGACTAAGACGACGCTTATACTCCCTCCTCCCTCGTGGCTGTTGTCGTTAGGAGGAGACATCCAAGCCGTGCACAAGGGCACGCTACGTGCACCAATGCCGAGCTTGGTTGTCGAGGTGCGCGTGAGTCCAGGGCAGCACGTCGACAAGGGTCAAGCAGTGGTCGTTTTAGAGAGCATGAAGACGGAAACAGTGCTGAGAGCCGAGGTGGCGGGTGTCGTGAAGGCTGTTGGTTGTGCCGATGGCGAGATGGTGGAAGAGGGGAGGGAGTTGGTGGATATCGAAGAGGATGGGGCAGAGGCACAGTGAGCTTGCTTGCTTTTCTTTTCCTTGCCTTCTTTTTACTGGTGGCGCAGTTCATAGCACTCTGGTATCATTAATACAGTGTAAACTGTACCGTTGTTATACATATTTCAAGAACGAGCGCTCGATGTATGATGGCCACGGACTGCGCACAGGTCTCGGTGGGGATTTCTTCGATCTCGCCCACCTGTTCCCATTCATGGCGCATGCCCAACCCCGGGCTCTGATACATGGCCACTGAACTAACTGACTCTGATGAAACCACACTACCCAAGATTGTATAAATCAATGATAATTTCGATTGCCTGCACCCAATAAGTACTGTGCATTGACTCTGTAGTGTCTCTGTTGGAGCGGTGCAGGGATCTGGTTTCAATAAGTCAACGATGCGATGTATGATATGCCAGGTCGATGTAATGGGCGGCCACAGGCACTTTGTATGGTATCGGAGCGAGCAATGTCAATGTCTTTGGCTTTTTAACTCTGTCCTAGACGTCCTGTAGTGCGGGAGCGGTATACTTACCACCCTCGTCTGACAACTCCGTCTGTCAATGCCTCCAACGCCTCCCTTGCCTCACTCGCGGGGAGTACCCCAAGTACTTCTCTCGCCTTTTCAGCATATGCTAGTGCGAGTTCGCGTGTGCGGGAGATGCCAGATGAGGCATGGATCAGAGATAGAGCCTATCCGACAGGGTGGCAATGTCGTCGACAAAAGCAAAGATGAGCAGCAACGCACCTGTTCCACATCCCCATCATGCTTGAACCCACGAGCGATCAGGGGCTCCAGTTCGGGATACTCTTCAGCAGCGTACAGAACCGGGCCAGTCGCAAGGCCTAGACGAAGATCGGCCCCTGAGCCCGGCTTGCCAAGCGCCGCCGAGGACGAGAAGTCTAGAATATCATCGACAAGCTGGGAACACGTCAGTTAATGGGATGGAGAACGTCACGCAAGGTGGACAGACGAGTCACCTGGAACGCAATGCCCATATTCCGCCCATAGGCATATGCGACCTCTTTCCAGATCTCACCCTCTCTGCAACCTCCAAGAACGACGGCAGCCCGTGCGCCTTTCGCCAAAAGCGACGCGCTTTTGAGATACGTCTTTTCAAGGTATGTACACCACCTATCCGAGTAAGGTACCTCGACAAGCGAGGGCTGTGCATGTAGGCTTGATATGTCGACTTCACCGGACTGGGATGACGGCGAGTCGATATCAGTCCGAGTGTTCGTTCCTTTCATCTGCAAAATCTCGCCTTCGACCAGGTTAGCAATCACGCTCGCAATCAACTCGACGACTTCACTGTCTCCAAGTCGGGAGAGTGCTGCACTCGCTCTGCCAAGTAAAAAGTCACCTCCGAGGACAGCGAGCTTACTGCCAAACGCAGCAGGCGCAGAGGGCACACCACGACGAAGGTTAGACTCATCGATGACGTCGTCGTGAAGGAGAGATGCTACATGTATCATTTCGACTATCTGAGCGAGACGTAGTTGAGTGGGGAGGAGCGTGTGCGTTAGCTGTCGTAATGAGACAGCGGACTCGACGCAGAGAGACGGGGGAGGTGAAGGATAGGAAGTCGAAGGGGGAGGTCGGAGGTCAAAGGGAGAGCTGAACGAGGCTGTGTGGTCTGGCATGGAGGGGTTAAAGTCATTGAGTACGTCTGGACGAGAGAGGGGCGCATTGAGCTGCTCTGCGCTGAGACGGGAATGTTCTGCAGACCAGAGTTTGAGGGAAAATTGGGAACCGAGGCCATTTGTGGCACGGGAGAAGAGGAGGACGAGGAGGGGGCGTAACTGTTTTGAGGGTTGGTGAAAGTAGTATGAGGCAATCTGGGAGAGGGTCGAGTGGGATGAGCCGAGGAGGTTGAGGAGCGACGAGCGGACGTGGGTGATCTCTGGCTTGAGCAGGGCATATGGGTCGACCGCCTTCGAGGACGAGAGCGGTGAGGGACGCGCGTGCGACGACGCGGGCGGTTGGGGCGTTGCGAAGGCGCTTGCAGACTGACGACGCGCATGTCGTGCCGCTCGCGGGTATGCGAGCGCAGGACGAGACAGACGAAGCGTCGACGTTGCACTCGACCACGTTGACATCGTCGTCGTCGTCGTCAAAATGACTTTTTCGGTGCGACGCGCTTATTTTTCCCGCGGACGCAATACGAAAAGTATACTATCCAACAGAGACCGTCACCGGTTCATCGACATCCCACGCCCAGGCGACGTCGCCGTACTCTGCGTCCGACTCTTGCTACCATTCAGCGAGCTCGTCGCCGTCGTCGCCGTCGTACTCATCATTCCACGATGCTTGTTCACGGACGGGGCGAGAAACGTTGCCAGCTTGCATGCCTAACATCGTCTAGTATAAGCTTGTCAATCGCAATCGCAACCACAACACATGCCTTGACGCGCATCGTATCCCAGTCTGCCTCCAGCGTCCCGTTCACCGCAAGTAACAGCAGAGGCTCTGCACCTTCTGCAGACACCCCCCCGTCTTCGACGGCGAGTACGAGGATGCGCCCGAGCTGTGACGTGCGGTAGTCGTAGAGTATCCATCGTCAATGTAGAACAATTCTCATGTTCGCAAGCTCACCTCGCTCTCGACCATCCCCTCTGCTTCGCCCCTCGTCTCGGCCCACACCTCCGCCCCAAGCCCTGCTGCCATCCGAACCTCATCTTTGGATCTCTGCGATGCAGGTCCTGCTCGCATCTCTCTGCTGGCAACACTGCCAGCTTTAGAACCCTGTGGTGTGTCGGAGCTCGATGACCTATTCGACTTGACGGAACTTGAGCTGGAGGGCGTCCCACCGGTCCCTGAGACGATGGAACCACTAAAACTGGGTTGTGATCCGTGCGTGAACGCCGCAACGGAGTTCTCTGCGGTCATCTGGGAGGCATACGACACTAGGGCGCCTTCAGGTGTGAGCAAGAGTGCGGTATGGATGGATGGTGGAGAAAGTAGTTGGGAGAGGTATGTGTGCAGGGCGGGGAGGACGAGCATCTCAGCAGTTCGACTTGGTCGAATTGAAGGCGTCACTAGGTAGTATTTAGCAGAGACCAGCCGACTCAACCCTCAGACCTTCAGGCATGGAGAACACCATACATTCTTTTCACTTCCCAGCTAGAACCGGGAAGACAATGCTACGGAAACAAATGATGAAGCCAACACATCGAGATACGGAGGTCAGAGGAACAAAGATTAAAGAGAACGAAGGAAAGATTTCTAATTCGTGTCGTCAATTATCAGCACACCTGCTCGCAGCAAATGACAAGGAATGTTGGATGGGGGAATTCCGACTCGACCATCCAGCGCCCTCCACGTATTTTACCAACGCACGCCTCCACTCCGCTCACTCGACGCTCACATTTTAGGCGGCTGCACGAGACATCTACTTGCGTTTTTTGATAGTCGTCTCGTCCCTTTCCTCACCACCCGCAGGGGCAACGGGCGCCTTCTCGTCCTCCTGGTCGTCCGGCGTAGGCGCATCCGTCTTCTTCGAGCTTGCTTTGGGAATGGGCTTCTGGCCGGCACTAACCAAGCTGAACAAAACACCCAACAGACCGAACAACGTAACAACAGCTCCGAGCAATCCAACAAAAGTCTCGGGGTGGGATCTGATGGCACCCGCTGGGTCTTCACGAGCATCGTCGAGGAAAGCACCGATTTTGGCACGCACGAATCCGACAGGGTCAGTCGTCAACTCTGGGATCTCGGCCTCTTCGATATCGAGGGTTGGCTTTGAAGCTTCTTCAAGAGCATGCTTGACACCCCATGTTTCGATGCGTAGAGCTTCCGCGTCCTGAATGGAGTGTCCGACATAGATGTTGTCGAAAAGAATGTCTTCAGTCATAGTCCATAATTCAATACCGACACCACCCTGTGCAATAAAAAGCATTGAACACAAGAGCGCGAAACAGAAACCACAAGCGAACACACAATCTTGTTCAGATGCTTGACTGGCTCGGGATCCTCGAAGTAGACAGGGTTAGGGATCTTACGGGATACCCACTCGCCTTTGTATGCTGGGTTATCGATCACGGGTGCATACCATTTGCCCTTGTATTTGGGGTTGGCCTTGTATGGACTATCAAGTCAATTCTTCGCGTCAACTTAGAGTAGAGTTGTTGACACAGCGTTGCGTACCGTTTCCATTCACCACAACCGGGTGCCACATCACATGCAGGGTTGGAAACGGTGGGTGGGATCCAATCACCGTCCTCTTCATCATCCCATTCCTCGGGTTTATCAGCATCTGGAAATTTATTAGATTCACTGCAAGTCTCTCGCTGACTAGAATCTCACCAGAGTCAGGGATAGTTTCGGGCTCGTCATCGAGCCAACCCTCGGGCTTGACAGCGTCCTCGTCTGGGATCTCATAGGGCTCACTCTCATCCCAGTCATCGGGCTGCCAAGTCAGAACGGGTTTAACCAGGCAAGGACAATGAATCCAAAAATTATATTTACCCGGACGGCATCAGGGTCAGGGATCCTCTTGGCGTTGACCCAATCTTCAGGCTTCACGTCCTCGGGATCATCAATCTCCTTGGGAGGATTGACGGGGGGCGTAAAGTCCTCGAGAAGGTTACCTGACTGTTCAACGTTTCCGTTGAATTGGACCTCGTACGTGTTATCGGGGCTGTGTTGAGATAAACAGTATGATCACGAGACCATCGAAAATCGACTCACTTGACAACGAGAGTATAGACATTGATATCCTTGCCAAAAGCTGGCTTGGGAGGAACACTGAGGTGCTTCTCTTCGTACTCGCCAGTAACAGGGTTTTTGTGACGGAAGATGAAGTGCAGCTATACCATGGCATATGTTTCAGCACACTTATCTAGTAGCAAGATTCTAACACCAACCTTGTTGCCCGGACAGGTCAAGTCAGGACCGAACATGATCACCCATGGAGTCATGTCAGAAAATTCCTTCCCACTCGTCTGGAAGCCATCCTCGAGCAGCTTGATGTAACCACCACCGCAGTTCCCGCCCTTTTGGTACTGCACCTCATACTGAACCACGAGGGGCTTGCCCTTGAAGTCGATAGGGGATGCAAAAGGGGCGGAGATGGCATGGTGCGCAGCCTTGGATTTTGCAACAAGGCCTTTCTTACCAACGATGAGAGGCGTTTGAGGGTCCTCGACCTTCCATTCGCCGACGTAGGAGAAGGTCTCGCCACCTATGGGGGTCTTTTTGGTAGCCTCGGACGGTGTCCAGCGTTCGGACCAGTCGTCGGCGAATTGTTCGATGAATGGAGCAGTGATTTCCGTGGCCTGGAAGAGAGGGTGAACACTTGTTCGCGGGGACTGCAGAACACGTATGCGTAGGGAGATAGAGCATACCTTGAAGGCGGGGCGGTCGTCTGCAGCATTTACACCAGCTGCGGCAGCGACGAGGACAACAGAGAGAGCCACGCTTCGCATCGTGATAATACGAAGGACCAGTTCAAACAAATAAAACAAAGGAAACGGTTGAGCAAACGAGTGGGGAGACAAGTGGTAGTGGAAAGTCAAGGTCAGACGCGCCTAAATGTTGCCCGGCTAGCAACGCCACGTATACTCTCCCACGCTTAAGCATCACACGTTCAGTTTCGACCGCATTCGCGTGGCCTACACTACTGCTGACATGCTACACTCCAGCGACCACCTCTATCCAAGCAAGTCCGCATGTCCTGAAGCCGATAGCGCAAGCTGCAATCGTCAATCAACACGTATGCCGCCCCAACACGCGACACGACCTACCACAAATTCATCGTCCAAATATTTAGACACCGCTATCTGGTCCCCGAGCCCCTTGCGCCGTCGTGTTTTCAACACGAGATCCCTTGCGAGTGCTTGCCCAGAAGCAGGCTCCAGTGGCCTTAGTTTGATACTTGTGTCCGTCGGGTCGCCTATCACGCTTTTCAACGCGCCTCCCATTCTCAAACTGTCGGGTCACTCACCAGGAACAATAGACCAGTGGTCAAACACCTGTGAGCAAAACGCCTGTCCCTGCGTCGCAGTACGCAAGTCTGTCTCGAAGCCGTTCGCGTCGATAACGGGGATGAGAGCTTTTACGGTGTACAGTGGTGATCCTGCCTTGGGTGTATCTTGTGTGACGTGTCCTCTCCGCCTGGCAAGTACGGTATACACGGCAGATATACAATCTGCTGGTGCCTGCACCTCCACGTAGTATATAGGTTCCATTAGGCGCGGCGTAGCCTATGACGCAGCCGCACTCCGATGAATAGGATGCAGGGTGAAGGGCGAGAGGATCCTACCATCAAGAATGAAGAGTAACACACGCGTCGCGCCGTAGGCACTATCTGTCCTCCGCCACGGAAGATCGGTTCCTGCGCCAAACTGGCGTCCAGTATCCGGAACCTGACATTGCGCATCGCTGTCGTGCATCCGTCAGCACACATTCAATTGTGAAGAACGCCATGACTTGCGCTCGTCACAGAGTGGGCCTTCTCTTGCGCCCCACTGGAATCCTTGTTTGACGTATTCCCTCACCGATCCCAGTAGCTTTTTGTCTACCTACAAAGAGTCAATGTTGTGCTTAAATGAGCATAGAGGTGAAAAACCAACTACCTGCGAGGGCAACGTGTCGTCCAATAGGATATTCGGCCCGCTGTCGTCAGGTCCAAATGCCCATATCGACCTCGAGGCCAGAAGATCCCACTGATACCTCTCCTGGAAAAACGTTCCCCGCTCTTTTGGGGTCATTCGCATCGTCACCTTGCCACGTTCAATGTCTTCTGCTATCCCTCTTTCAAGCGGCTCTGCGATCATCGTAATTTTGTTCCTGGTCGTCCGTCAGCCCACATTCACGCTGTTAGAATGGAAGACTGGTCTTCGTGACCCACTTTTTGTTCGGCGTATCAGCATAACATTTCAGCGCACTCGTTTCCAGCACCGTCTCTGAAAACTTTGTGACGGGATCGGACACCTTGATCTCAATTTCCGAGAATAGCTTCCTGAGATCGTGCATGACACAGTCCAAATATAGCTCCCCTGTACCAATGAGCACATGCTCGCCGCTCTCCTCGACTTTGGTCGCGGCGAGAGGGTATGATTTGTTGATGCTTCGCAGACCAGACAACATCTTGGGAAGCTCGGATGGCGCGATGGGTTCAATGGCTATCTTCAGAACTGATTCGGTCATATGTTTGATGGGTCGGAAAATATAGAGATCCTCTTCGATATCGAGAGAGGCAAGAGTAGCGGTTTTAGAGATAGAGGCATCGACACCACCAATGAGGACGAGGTTTCCAGCGGGCACTTCATCTACTGAGATAAAATATCTGAAGATGAACCGTCGAAAAATGAGGATGTCGTGCAAGGCGAAACATTCCTCACCTCGACCCACTTATCCAAAGTCCTTCGACCGTAGCTTTCATCATGTCTTCTTCATCTTCTGGCGAATAACCCTCTCCCAAAACCTTGACCTGCACATCCTTTCGTAACGTTCCACTCAAAACGCGACCAAATGCTCTGAAAGACTGAGCGTCCGTTGTGTGGTAGAGTTTGGTTATCTGGACCATTAAAGGACCCTCTGCGCTGCAAGCATTCATAGATGTAGCCAGTTCCGAAGTCTGTGGACCTGTGAATGTTCGCTCTACTTTAGTAGATGCACCAGCCACTGGAGATGGTATGTGCTCGACGATCATATCCACGAGCCCCGTTGCAGGTCCAAAGAATTGGCCAAGCACCACCTTGAGTAGCGGGCGGACATCCATTTTGTACATCACGGGCTTCAGTGTGATGTTGAGCGATGCAAGGGTTCGTTTAAGATCGTCTGTTTCCTCGCTAAGCACATGACTATAAAGCTTGTACAGGGGATCCAGAATAAAGTGGACGAATGTTCGAGACTGCTCGGGGTCAGAAGCTTTACGCGTAAATTTTCGTGTCTCGTTGTTGAAGTAGATGTCTCCCCAGAGGCGATCAGCAAAGGCAAGCACGTCCAAGGGACCATATGTGTCTGCATACATCTGAGCGAAAGACCGAAGGGTGAAGCACCAGGCCATGTCAGTGCTCCCGAACGCGACGTTTCCGTTTTCAGGGCTCAAGCGTAACTCGGGGTCTGGATTGATACCGCTATTAGGTGCATCTGGTTAGCATAGTATTGCTAGATATGGAATCGAGTGGACCTCATGAATGTGTTGATTTCCTCGATAGTGTGTTTGATCTTGTAGTAAGCGTCAGTAGGCTTGAAGCGCAACTCAAGGATAAGTCGGTCAATCTTGTTTATTAGGAGTGTGATTTTGATGCCTTCTTGAAGGGCATGACGTATTATAGCTTCAGTATTGACCATCATCTGTGTCAGTCATTCAGTTGGGATTAATAATTGCAGCGGTGCGAGACAGACCCCTTCAACAACATCAACCACCAGCAAAATACCATCAACTAGTCGTATCGTTGACGCAACTTCATCGACGAAATTCACGTGCCCTGGTGTATCGATGAAATGCACCAAATGTGATTTGCCACTAGTAGTTGACAAAATCAGCGACATTGGCGACGACTTGATCGAAATTTCCCGCTCGCGCGATAGGACGTGTGTATCGGTGTATTTCAACTGGGCGCCAAGAAGTGTAAGCTATAGCCACTCAAGGAAACTGACTCACGAACCGGGTTATCCGCGTCCCACGCAAGTTTGTGCGTTTCGAATACCAACATATCCATAAGCGCCGTCTTTCCGTGGTGCAAGTGCCCAACTATCGCGACATTTCGCGCCATCTCAGGGAAAGACATCATGTTTAATAGGAAACTGACGTGATAATCTAATAAGCACTAGCAGGGACCCATAAACATTGACCCACCCCTTGTCGTAGCACGTTTGGGGCATATCTTTCTCTTCTACCGTCCATTTTCGTACTTTTATGGGGGCGATGATAGGTTCTGAAAGCGGCTGCGCATCTTCTTCCTGCACAAGAGTCTCCACGTCTGGACCATACACTTCTTCGGCGGAAGGGTAGTATTGCTTATCTTCGTGCAAAACGACAGCGTTATACACGGGTTCTGGTTTCAAAGTTGACATGGAATATCTTCATTTGCCACCAGGATACACTTACCCTCCACCTCCATGAGCGCACCTGCTTCTTCTGTTTGCATCGGCTCCTCTTCATAGCCTTCGAGGGTAGGCGCAGTGTCGTGCCGTGGACCGTCGCCAAAGCCAGTCTCCATGGCCTCCTCCTCTTCATCCTCAGAACCCAAGTCCGCGCCAATGTAGTTACCGAACTCGTCGTAGTCTTCAAATGAAACCATGGTAAAGAATTGAGAGCGTCGTCGTATCCGCCAGAAAAGAGTAAATTTCGAACTCCGGGCTGTTAGGGACCATTGGGGACTTTGTTGGTAATTTTAGTAGGATTCATCAATGAGCATCTGATTGCAACCTCTGGGCTACCATCCATTATGTCTGCATTGTCCGACGAAACATTGAGAAAGGTGCGATTCCTCTGACCTTTCCTTAACTCCAGCCTCACCGGTCACCCGCCACCAAAGATCCTAGTCCAGATTCAACAAACCGCAGTCCAATCACAGCGTGCCCTGAACTTGACACGGCAGCAGTGCGCTGCCAAGGAGCGTGAACGGCGAATCGTTCAACTGACCGTCGGTGAAATAGCGACCATCGAAGGAGACGTTAACTTATACAAAGGCGTAGGAAAGATGTTACTCGTTTTCATCCATGAGCCAGGACGATGAATAACCAGTTGCACAGGTTTATGATGGTCCCCCAGAAAGCCATGGAGCAAGAACTGAAGGGACAGGAGAAAGAATTGACGGATGATATCAACAATCTAAACAAGAAGGTCATCTCAGGCATTCTGTGCCAATTCACCGGCTAACGTGTACTCTGTTCCTCAGTCAAAATTTCTCGAAAAGCAGTTCAACGATGCCCAAGCCCAGCTGCGTGACATCGTAGGTGCCTTACATAGTCTACATCATTGATGATTAACCGCCTCTGGCAGTTCCATCATAGCCCAAAACGATAGTAGATCATTTAATTTGAATAATTACTTTGAGAGAAAAAGCCTCTGAACCAATCAAGTTACATTGGCCGGAAGAGTAACGCCTTGACTGAGCATACAGAACATACAGATGACATACGGTGCGTGGACCCACTTCTCCATAAAGAGCCATTACGGGAGAAATCATGCATAGCTGGAGTAAGACGGCTGGGCTGTAGTCAGTGATGCACCAGTGCACGCCAAGGCGCCCGTTCAACAGGAAACGCATGGGTATTGGTGCAGGTCTCCCAGTTCCTGGTTATAAACCACTGTACGTCTCTGAAAATGGCGCATTCGTCCTTATGCACTGGCCATCCGTTTGTCTGGCATGTCTAAGCAATGTTGTCACTCTTGTGGTTGGCTATAGAATCTGGATGGACTTGCCTTGGAACAATACCACGCAGTCCTGCATCGTGCGCATTTCTTCATGCTCTTATCCGCTCTCCCACAAACTTCACACTTCGCAGCTCTATCCCTCTCGAAAATTGCCTTGCTTGTTTTGAGCATTGCATCTAGTGTATAAGGGAACACCTTTACACGTGCATTCTCTTCTAGTCTCAGGCCAGGCGGGCTAAATGCAAAAATGTGTTGTGTGGCATAAAGCACCGCGATGGTATTCCCAGGAGTACAGAGTGCTTGGAACATTGCACCACGATCGTCGGTGTGGAATGCAACCAGGATTTCGTGTCCTTCCTTGTCCCGTACTTGCAGCGTGAGGCGCACCAGAACACCACTGCTGACCACCCGACCGAGGAAACACCAATGCTTCCGCGGATTTGTAGACATGAAATATGTATCGCTTATCTCGGACTCGAGAGGCAGATCGAAGAATGTAGGGAAGGATTTCGGATTATTGAGGTCGGAGGTCATTGATGTCATTGGTGAGTTATTCTGCTGTATGTGGGGTAGAGATTCTGGCCATGACATCCACCTTTTATATGAGATGGGGATCGTGTGACGGCTGACTTCTGCATAGAATATTCTGGCGCCAACGTATCAACCTCGAGGCGAGATCGGGATCCCTGAATTCATGGACAGAGATTCTCACTGGCGCTCATTATATGCCTCCATAACGCAACCGCCCTGACAATTGCTCTAGGCTCTGCGTTATGCCGTCAACTCCCTCAGGATCCCCAAAAGCTGGGAACGTGTTTGCTTCATTAGGGCTATTTTGATGATTACAATAAGTGCTGGCGTCAAGTCCTCATTTCATCGAGCGCCGAATAGATCCACATGAATGGTTACTACAGGCGCCTATTAGGTGGCAGGTGTTATAGCATTATAATCGTGCGGAGATCCACGAGCACTTGAAAGAATCTCCGCTCTCCACGCCCTGACGGCGTCCGTTATGTGAAGGACTAGTCTTCCATTCCGGCCTTAGACCCAGGTGCCTCGCGTATGCCTGACGGTGACAATGCAAGGGGTCGCCACACCCTAATAATTGGAAGTCCATGCATCTTCAGAGTAACTTTCCCTTTATACTCTGGAATGGACTCAAGTCGCCGCAAGTGACGACGTGGCTTCGCAATCGTCCGAACATGGGCGGCTCCGAGTGCAATGTTGTAAGGATCACGCTCGATGGTGACCGCAACACGCTCAACGATGACCGCGTCTGCTCGAAGAGAGAGACGCAGCGAATGAGAATACCAAACGTAAGGAATAGGAGCACAGGGTACGACTACTTATAT